>SJYA01003112.1:226744-369972 GCA_006410615.1 Neotragus moschatus | reverse complement strand
CTTTCCCTTCTCCAGGGGATCTTCCCAACCCAGGGATCGAACCAAGGTCTCCCACATTGCAGGTGGATTCTTTACTAGCTGAGCCACAGGGGAAGTCCGAGAACACTGGTGTGGGTAGCCTCTCCCTTTTCCAGCGGATCTTCCCAACCCAGGAATGGAACTGGGGTCTCCTGCATTGCACTCAGATTCTTTATTTACTGAGCTATCAGGGAAGCCCATCCCTGAGGAAACCTCAAAATCAAACCTGTAGAATAAAATTATAGTATATATAATCATTTCAAATCTCAAAATAATGGAATTTCCTTGGCCTATCAATCTGGAAATCAATTTATGACTTGCCTTTTGTTGACATTATNGCATTGCACTCAGATTCTTTATTTACTGAGCTATCAGGGAAGCCCATCCCTGAGGAAACCTCAAAATCAAACCTGTAGAATAAAATTATAGTATATATAATCATTTCAAATCTCAAAATAATGGAATTTCCTTGGCCTATCAATCTGGAAATCAATTTATGACTTGCCTTTTGTTGACATTATGCTTTATTATTTTCAGTCCTATTATGTTAGCTGCATTTTGGAAAACTTTGTTACTGCCAGAATAATATTATTTATATTCACTCTTTCATCCATTTATTTATTCATTCATTCACCACATTTTTATAGTATTCTATGTTCTAAGCATGTATAAGATAGTGGGAATAATAAAAAATATTTTCCCTACCCTCTTGGGATTTTCAGTCTAGTAGCATTGGAGAAGGAAATGGCAACCCACTCCAGTGTTCTTGCCTGGAGAATCCCAGGGACGGGGGAGCCTCATAGGCTGCTGTTTATGGGGTCGCACAGAGTCGGACCTGACAGAAGCGACTTAGCAGCAGTAGCATCCAAACAGCTTCCCTGATAGCTCAGTTGGTTAGGAGACCCCAGTTCAATTATCAGTGCGAATCAGGGAGAACTTATTCTCTGGTTACCGACCCGCTCAGCTGGGTCTCCTGCTGAAGCCGCGCTCTCTGGCCCCAGAACCAAAAAGCACCTTCTGCCTTAACCCTGCATAGCTAACCTCAGGGAAGCTCCCAAGACCTCAGAGGAATCAGAGCAGTGATTTCCAACCCTGAGGTGCAGATGGCACCAGTCCATGGCCTGCAAGGAGCAGGCCACGCTGCAGGAGGCGAGCAGTGTGTGAGTAAGCGAAGGTCGTCTGCCCATCCCATCCCTCACGTTACCCCCTGAGCCATGCCCCCTCCCACGTCCATGAAAAACTATCTGCCATGAAACTGTCCCTAGCTCCGAAAAGGTTGGGGACTGCTCCCAAGGAAGGAGGCTTTTCTGTGCCACCACTTCTTGTAGGCAATAAAGCCAGCCTCCAAAGTAATAAATCACTTTGTTCCCTGAGTTCCAAAGGGCAGATTCAAATAGTTGCTAATCAAGGGAGGAACAGCCAAAAAAAAATGCTTGAGGTAAGATTAAAGGGACCAGAGAAGCTCATCAAGATTAGGGGACAGACTAGCTGAGATGAGATTAAATGAGCGCAAGCCTTGCTCACACCCTAATTTTGTCAGATCCCACCTTTGATCCAATGTTATAAAAAACCTTCATCAAATCCTCTGGGGTTGAGGTACATAGTTTATTGAGGCAGAAGCCTGGTAGGTCTCCCTTTGCCTGGCAAGGCAATAAATCTTCCCTGGGGGCTCAGACAGTAAAGTGTCTGCCTGTAATGCGGGAGACCTGGGTTCAATCCTTGGATTGGGAAGATCCTCTGGAGAAGGAAATGACAGCCCAGTCCAGTACTCTTGCCTGGAAAATTCCACGGATGGAGGAGCCTGGTAGGCTACAGTCCATGGGGTTGCAAAGAGTCGGACACGACTGAGCAACTTCACTTTTCTGCTTCACCCTAAACTCTTGTCTCTGGGATTTAATTTGGCACAGATATTCAGATAAAGTATTACATTCTTTCAACATTTCTATAAATTAAACCATTTTGCCATCTTGTCTTGCTATATATTTTTGGAATAATTTGATGATTAATTTTAGGTCGGTTATCTATGAATTCTTTGGTTGTTTACATAGGTTTTAAGGACTCAGAAAGTAGTTTCCAGGTACTGTTCAGTTTTCTATTTGGTGTAGCTCCTAAAAAAAAGCATCCTGCTCTACTCATATAAATATATTACAAGTGGTAATATGTGTGTGTGTTAGAAAGAATGTTTAGCAATAGATAAGTAGATTGTGCAGGAAATGATTTGAGAAAAAAAAGAAGTTAGGTTTTGAGTGTTGGCAAATGACTCTTCAGAAACCTCTGAAGACTTGGAGCAAGCAATAATGAATGTATCTATAGGAAAGCAACATTTGTAACTGTGTATAAATATGAGAAATTAAAGTGACCATTCATGGGATATAGAAATTAAGATCAAGAGCTAATGGTTTTGAACTGTTTTTGGAGAAAACACTTGGAGTCCCTTGGATGTCACAGTCTTTGTAGACCAGGACCTAGGGACTGGAGTCAATGAGAAGAGGGGGACCCAAGTCTCGAGTGAAATAAGGGTGCTTTATTTGCAGAAAAGCATGTTTATATATCTTCATACAAGGCAGCTTTAGGCGGAAAAAAAAAAAAATTGAGCAAAAACAAAGCAAAGCAAATAACATCTTCAAAGGGCCAGAAAGCATTCCATATCCTTAGTAAGAAGGGCATCACTGAATAGATTAAGTAAAAGGTCACTGAAGGGAATCACTGAAAGGAATCCAAGCAGGTGCCCTTTCTCATGATCTCAGTCCTGAGAACTGTATGCAGCTCTGCCCAATCCTGTTTTCCAGGAACTGATAAGGAATAGAGAGTCCTTGAGAAATGGCACACAAAAGAAGGACATATTGAATCCTTTAAAGTTGAACGTCCCCTGACACTTGGACAGCAAGGAAATTGAACCAGTCCATCCTAAAGGAAAAGAAAGAAAGTGAAGCTGCTCATCGTGTCCACTCTTTGCGGCCCCATGGACTGTAGCTTACCAGGCTCCTCCATCCATGGGATTTTCCAGGCAAGAGTACTGGAGTGGGTTGCCATTTTCTTCTCCAGGGGATCTTCCCAACCCAGCGATTATTCCCAGGAGATGCTTTACCATCTGAGCCACCAGGGAAGTCCTGCTAAAGGAAATCAACCCTGAATGTTCGTTGAAAGAACTGATGCTGAAGCTGAAGCTCCAGTACTTTGGCCACCTGATGCAAAGAACTGATTCCTTAGAAAAGGCCCCATTGCTGGGAAAGATTGAAGGCAGGAGGAGAAGGGGACGATGATGGATGAGATGGTTGGATGGCATCGCCGACTCAACGGACATGAGTTTAAGCAAGCTCTGGGAATTAGTTATGGACAAGGAAGCCTGTCGTGGTGCAGTCCACGGGGTCGCAGAGAGTCAGACAGGACTGAACTGAACTGAAATGTTTTTTACAAAATAAAATGTTAAAAGGATTTGTTTTCTGGTGTTGTCTGTCAGGAATGAGATTTACATCTCAGTGGGGAGGAGTTCCTGATTATAGTTTCAAAGAACTTTAGAATAATCTCTTCTCCTCAACATTTTGTTTTGAAATGCAAAGGTGTCAATAATAAAGGTAGAAGGGCAAATTTTAAAATGTAGCTATACTCATATAAGAAGACTTTAGTTGAAATCTAACCTACTTTTACAAAAATTAATCCTATTAATTCATATATTCGGAAACTGATTTTTAATGACAAATTCTATTTAAGATAAAGGACATCAAAGGAAACCACTTAGTTTGTGACTATATCTTGTGTATGCACTTTCCTGCATTTTAATCAATGGGTTGCAATAAAAGCATTTAAAAAAATTTTTTTAAGTGTTACTTTTATTTATTTTATTTTGGCTGTGCTGAGTCTTGTAGCACACTGGAACTTCGATATTAGTTGTGGTATATAGGATCTAGTTCCCTGACCAGGCCCTCTGCATTGAGAGTGAGGAGTCTTAGCCACTGAACCACCAGAGGAGGCCTTAAAGCATTTTCTAGAACATGAGTGAGGGCAGAAGATCAGTGGCACTGTGTACATTTCTTCATTTTAACAGCTGTATTTTTTTTTTAATCTTTGATTATCTCTTATAAGGATGTTGTTTTATTAACCATTACATCCTCAAGCTGGTAGATTGTCCCCTGAACTGTCAACTTGCCAGAAAATACTTGTTGACTGAATTAACATAATTGCTTAAAAAACAACATGTTGCTTGTATTTTGTCTGATCTAGGAGACTTGATGACTTGTGGATTTTAATTTGGGTCAAAAGTGATTTCTTACTCCCACACTTCTCAGCAGGGTGATTTTGAACAAGAAATCCTCTTTGAATGGTTGTGACACTTAAATGAAATAATGGAGGTAGAAAAGTTTAGTTAACTACTCTTTATTAAGCCAGTCCCTGGCTGGTACTATTATTGTTTGATTTTTCAGACCACATAGGACTCACCACCTGGAGCTATAGGATGAATCAAACTGTGGAAGTCCAAGCTATTTGGAGGAAACTAACACCAACAACAAAACCATATTTTTGTTTTGTTTTGTTTTGTTTATACAGGAGGAAAAGTGTTGGAGAGGGGGATGACTCTTAGTTAGGAAACCTCTATAATAATTCAAAATCTGACTTTGACTGGAATATTCTGTTTTTGACACAGTGAAAATAAATAATCAGTCACAATACCAAGCTGCTTAACAATGTGAGAAATTTGAGATGTGGACATGGTCAGCAATAACTTTGAATTCTGAAAGATCTAAAGTTTTTTTATATGGTCTACTGTATTGTTGATTGATTACTACTGTATTACTGAATTGATGCCTTCCTACTGTGGTGCTGGAGAAGACTCTTGAGAGTCCCTTGGACAGCAAGGAGATCAAACCAGTCAATCTTAAGAGATATTAACCCTGAATACTTGTTGGAAGTACTGATGCTGAAGCTCCAGTATTTTGGTCATTTGATGCAAATAGGCGACTTATTGGAAAAGTCCCTGATGCTGGGAAAGATTGAGGGCAGAAGGAGAAGAGGGCGTCAGAGCATAAGATGGCTGGACGGCATCACTGATGAATGATCACGAACTTGGACAAACTCCAGAAGACGGTAGGGGACGGGGGCCTGGCGTGCTGCCGTCCATGGGGTTGCAGAGAGTCCCAAATGACTGGGCCCCTGAACAACTGTACTGCGAAAGAAAATTTTCCCCTCCTTTTTAAATTGAAGAATAGGTGGTTTGGGGCTTCCCTGGTGACAAAGGTGGTAAAGAATCTGCCTGCAATGCAGGAGACCTGGGTTGGATCCCTGGGTCAGGAAGATCCCCTAGAGAAGGGAATGACTACCCTGTCCAGTACTCTTGCCTGGAGAATCCCATGGACAGAGGAGCCTGGGAGGCTACAGTCCATGGGGTCACCGAGAGAAGGCCACGACGGCACTCAAGGAGCACAGACGCTTCAGCACGCGTGCATAGGTGACCGACAACCTAGTAAATTCTTCTTCTAGGTGCGGGGAAGGGAGGCGGCCAGAGGGGCTGCAGCAGTCATGGCGAGGCAAGGCGGGACTCGGCAGTGCGCAGTAGACCGAGCCGGCGCGGCAGGGACCTCGCGGAGCCTAGACTCAGAGCCCCGCCGCAGCGCTTCCTGAGCCTCGGGGCGGCGCGACCCTCCTCTCCGGGAGGGGCGGCAGCCCTGCGTGCGGAGAGGCCGGTGGCCGGGGCTCCCCTGCCTCCTAAAGGAAACTGAGGCCAGCGGGGGCCGCGGGGAGCCAGAAGGCCTACCCATCCAGGACCCAGAGGGAAACTTCCCAGCAGATACAAAGAAAAAAGATTAAAAAAAAAAAAAAACCTTTCTGCCACACTTTTCTTTTTGCAGAAACATCTTTTCCCGGTTCTTTGACCAGAGAGCGGGCGTCTGTGTGTGACCTTTTGCTGCACGCTCAAGCCGTGCAGACCAGAGAGCTCTGTCTCCCTTCCTTTCAGTCAATGCCGGGAAAGAGAAACGGAAAAACAATGCCACAAAATGCAGCTCATTGCGGGTAATGATTCCAGTTTTAACTTCTCTCCTCATTTCACTTTCCACTTTCCGCAGTCCTCACATAGTTACTGTTTATAGTCGATTCTGAGTTTTCAGTTATCTGTGCGTGAGACATACTNTGCCCAGCTGGAGACAAGGGTTAGATCTCTGAGTTGAAGATCGCCTGGGGAAGGAAGTGGCAACCTACTCCAGTATTCTCCAGGAGATAGTCAAAGACAGGGAAGCCTGGCGTGCTGCCATCCACAGGGTTGCAAAGAGTTGGATACAACTTAACAACTGAACAATGAACAACCAGTATTCTTGCCTGAAAAGTCCCATGGACAGAGAAGCCTGGCAGGCTATAGGTCATGGGTTGCAAAGAGTCGGACACGACTTAGTGACTAAATAATAAGATTACTTATAAGATCTAATATAATGTAAATGCTATGTAATCATTGTCAGCATTGGCAAATTCAAGTTTTATGTTTTTTTGAAATTNACTGAACAATGAACAACCAGTATTCTTGCCTGAAAAGTCCCATGGACAGAGAAGCCTGGCAGGCTATAGGTCATGGGTTGCAAAGAGTCGGACACGACTTAGTGACTAAATAATAAGATTACTTATAAGATCTAATATAATGTAAATGCTATGTAATCATTGTCAGCATTGGCAAATTCAAGTTTTATGTTTTTTTGAAATTTCTGAATTTTCTTAAAAAATATTTTCCATCGGTGGTTTGTTGAGTCCCTAGATGCAAAACCTGTAGAGAGTTGGAAGGGCAACTGTATGGTAGAAGGATATAAAAAGGCTTGGGAGATTTTTTTTTTTTTCTGGCTCTGTTACTTAAATCTTTCCACATAGTCCTCCTTCTTCTATAGAAGGCAAAACTGATGTTTTGTCTCCAGGTTATACTGGAGGAAGAAAACCTGCCATCACAGAAGTAGAAGAGTCAGAATCTGGACTTTGGAGTCAGAAAAATAACGGAAGTCAAAGAGGATATAATGTCAAACGATACAAGTGTTTTCCACATGGGTTGGTGTTCTGCAGCCAACATCCTTCCTTCGTCCTTACCTGGAGCATGTCCACATCTGCTTTAAGGCACATTTCCTTCAGTTCCTCATATATTTTTCTCAGGAGTTTCCCCATATGAATCATTCTGGCTACATTTCTATTGAGTCGCTGAAAAATAACTGTGCCTTCAATTGCCAACATCTCTAAATGTTTTTGCTTTTCTTCCTGGAGATACTGACACACTTTTGGGTATTCAGCTCGTATCATCACCAGTCGTAGATTTATAAAACCCTGCAGTGACATTGGATTAGTTAGATCATGTATTTGGATGGTTTTATTCTTCCCTTATCATCTGTTGTCTATGTGTTATACATAGAATGCTTGTCTTAGTTCATTTGGACTACTATAACAAAAGTACTAAAGACTGAGTGCTTATTAATAACAGACATTTACTTCTCACTGTTCAATAAGGTAAGAAATACAAGATTAGTGCCAGCAGGTTTGGTGTATAGTGAGAGCCCACCTCTTAAATAGGCATCTTTTTTTTTTCTTTGCTTAATAACAATTAAAATATACTCCACTTTACAAAGCACATTCACATACTTGGTTTTCATTTTTTACCATATGCATGTATTTTTTTGTTGAAGTATTATTGATTTTCAATATTGTGTTAGTTTCAGATATACTGGAAAGTGATTCAGTTATCCATATACATGTGTATAGCTAATTCTTTTTTCCAACTGTTTTTCACTATAGGTTATTACAAGATATTGATTATAGCTCCCTGCTGAGTGCTGAAGAGTTGATGCTTTTGAATCGTGGTGTTGGCGAAGACTCTTGAGAGTCCCTTGGACAGCAAGGAGATCCAACCAGTCAATACTGAAGGAAATCAGCCCTGAAGATTCACTGGAAGGGCTGATGCTGAAGCTCCAATAATTTGGTCATCTGGTACAAAGAGCCAGCTCATTAGAAAAGATCCTGATACTGGGAAAGATTGAAGGTGGAAGGATAAAGTGATGACAGAGGATGAGATGGATGTGAGTTTGAGCAAGTTCTGGGAGTTGATGATGGACAAGGAAGCCTGGTATGCTGCAGTCTGTGAGGTCGCAAAGAATTGGACACAGCTGAGCAACTGAACTGAACTGATAGTTCCCTGTGCTATAAAGTAGATCCTTGTTGTTTATCTATTTTTATGTAGAATAGTGTATATATGTTAATCCCAAACTCCTAATTTATCCCTCCCCTCACTTTCCCCATTGATAACCATAGGCTTGTTTTCTGTGACTATNAAGACTCTTGAGAGTCCCTTGGACAGCAAGGAGATCCAACCAGTCAATCCTGAAGGAAATCAGCCCTGAAGATTCATTGGAAGGGCTGATGCTGAAGCTCCAATAATTTGGTCATCTGGTACAAAGAGCCAACTCATTAGAAAAGACCCTGATACTGGGAAAGATTGAAGGTGGAAAGAGAAAGTGATGACAGAGGATGAGATGGATGTGAGTTTGAGCAAGTTCTGGGAGTTGGTGATGGACAGGGAAGCCTGGTATGCTGCAGTCTGTGAGGTCACAAAGAACTGGACACAGCTGAGCAAATGAACTGAACTGATAGTTCCCTGTGCTATAAAGTAGATCCTTGTTGTTTATTTTTATGTAGAATAGTGTATATAAGTTAATTCCAAACTCCTAATTTATCCCTCCCCTCACTTTCCCCATTGATAACCATAGGCTTGTTTTCTGTGACTATTAGCCTATTTCTGGTTTGTAAATAAGTGTAATTGTATCATTCTTTTAGATTCCACATGTAAGTGATATCATATGATATTTGCCTTCCTCTGATTTACTTCCCTTAGTATGATAATCTCTAGGTCTAGTCATGCTACTGCAAAGGGCATTATTTCATTCTTTTTCATGGCTGAGCAGTATTTCATTGTATAAATATACTACCTTTTCTTCATCAACTCATCTGTCAATGAACGTTTAGGTTTCTTCTATGCCTTGGCTAGATAGCCATCCTCTGGTTGTGTCCTTACATGGCAGAAGGGGCAAGTCTCTATTAAGCTTCTTCTTTTTTTTTAGGGCTTCTTTTATAAGAATCCCATTAATAAGGATTCTTTCCTAATGACCTAATCACTTCCCAAAGGCCAAAGCTCCTAACACTATCATTTGGGGGGTTAGAATTTCAACATTTGAACTGAGGGGGACCCAAACTTTCAGACCATAGCTTCTGTCGTCTGTGCTCCAGAAGGATGTGTTCTCAGAGAGCTTCTGGCTCACTCTCTTTGATCTTTTAGATCTCTACCCAGATGTAACCTTCATGATGGGTATTCTCTGGCCAGCATACATCCCCCAAACCTGTGCTATTTATATCTATCCCAGCTTTAATTTTCTTCCAAGAACTCTACAAATGTGATGTATTATAAATGTTATTCTTCTTTATTTGTCACATGACTCCTCTTACAAGATTATATCCTACTCAAGTCATTGATTTGTTTCTTTTTGTCCATTTCCATATCTCTCTGTGGACCTAGAACAGTGAGCAACATATCACATGTCCTCCTATGAAAGAATGGTTCATTAGGAAAGCCATCCTAAATGACCAGGGTAATTTTGTTATTGTCCTCCAGTATTTGGTGGCTCAGAAGGTAAAGCATCTGTTCGCAATGCAGGAAACCTGAGTTCGATCCCTGGGTCGGGAAGATCCCCTGAAGAAGGAAATGCAACCCACTCCAGTACTCTTGCCTAGAAAATCCCATGGATGGAGGAACCTGGTGGGCTACAGTCCATGGGGTCACAAAGAGTCACATATGACTGAGTGACTTGACTTCATTCACTATGTACAGATGTCTCTTTAATGAAATATTCTGTAATATAGCCTGCTGATATATCTTCTTTAGAAGTGATTGAGTTCTTTGAAAATGAAAATGTAGTTCAACTTCTTTAGTTTCAGGTTCTCCATTTAGAAATGTGAACCAATGAATAATAAAACCCCAAATCCTTAGCTAGGCATCTTGCCATGGCCATAATTACATTGTCAGCCATATCTCTCACTACCTGCCTCATACCCTATGTACTAATTAATAGGTGCTATCTAGATAATTTCATGATTTTTTCTCATATTTAGCTTTCTTGTCCCTTAGATCTCTGTGTTATGAATTTACAGGTTCTGCTAAAACATTAGCTTCAGGATGATTTTTTATTTGTTTGAGAAGCTTAACATTCAAAGTTTATTAAACTCCTATAGAACTGGTTTTTTACCTCCATCTGAGTGACCATTGCATTTTGTTTTGTGACACTGCATTTTCTTGTCTCTGGTGAAGTATTAGTGGTAGATATTGCTTTATCAAGAAAATCGGGAAAAATCTTTTAGTTACCTGTTGGGGTCATTCAACATGAAATCCTACATTGAAGGTCATGTTTTTCCATATGTAGCTCTCTTTGATCACCCTCTCAGGGAACATTATGATTTAATTCAAGTTCTTCCACCGTAAACTTACAGTTACCAGGATATCTATTCCAAACTGGCTCCAAGGGATTCAGGGTCTGTGGCTTACCTCCCAGGCTTTGAATGTGTTGGTCACTTTTTTTATATTTCGTTGATTTTCCTGTTTCTTTTTCCAAATAGACTTCATTTGCATCAGAAGGTGCTCCTGCAAAATAACTATACTTTGTAGCACTAGAAAAGCAAAGTTAGTACATTTCAAATAGTTAAAAGAAGATATAAGGGGATGACCCTGGAGAAGGAAATGGCAACCCACTCCAGTATTCTTGCCTAGAGAATCTCACGGACGGAAAGGCTTGGTGGGCTACAGTCCACGGGTCGCAAACAGTCAGATATGACTGAGCGATTTCACTCACTTTCACTATAAGAGGATGAACATGGGACAAACAGTAAAGAAAGCAGAGATGTCAGTGATTTTCCTTTAGAATACTAACTCCTAAATCTGGGGAGATCAACCAAAGATGGAATGTCTAAATGTGAAAAAATGTAATCCATTATCTGAGGAATTTAGCATTGAATTTACAATAACCTGGTCAGTTTTCAGAAGTGAATCTTGCTTTTGTTTCTTTCTTTCTTTTTTTTTTTTTCATCTTATGCATTTTTTAAGTCAACGTGAACAAATTCTTAGAAAGACACAAATTACCAAAATTAACTCAAGGAGAAATGGAAAATGTGAACAGGCCTGTATGTAGTAAAGAGATTGAATTGATAATGAAAAGTTTTCCAACAACGAGAAGCCCAGAACCAGATGGTTTCACTGAGGAAATGCACCAATCATTTAAAGGAGAATCAATACTAATCTCTCTCCAACTCTTCTAAAATAAGAGAAGAGGAAGGAATACCTTTTAATTTATTCTGTGAGGTCTCTTGCTTTATATTGAATTGTGAAATGTTAGCCCTCAGTTTTCCTGTGGCACTGTTAGAAAATGTTGGCCAGTGTTTCTAAATCTGCAATAATTAGAACAGGACCGTTATAATCATGTTTGTAGTAGCCAATGACTATTACTGAAACTAGATATTTATCTACCACATTGTGTACATGCTTAGTGGTTCAGTTGTATCTGACTCTTTGCGACCCCATGGACTGTAGCCTACCAGGTTCCTCTGTCCATGGGATTCTCCAGGCAAGAATACTAGATTGGGTAGCTATTCCCTTCCCCAGGGGATCTTCCTTTCCCAGGGATCAAGCCCAGGTCTCCTGTACTGCAGGCAGATTCTTAACTGTCTGAGCCACCAGGGAAGCCGATGTCCCACATCACTTCTGAAATACCAGCATCCGAATCCTCATCAATTTCATCATCATTCCTCTCTTTCAGCTCAACAGAATTTAGACATCAGGAAAGCAAGGCTGGTACCTAGTTTCTTCACTGCTGTATCTCTCGATTTCAGAATAGTGCCTGGCATATGGTGTTTAGAAATTGTATTTGTTAATAGCATAAAATGACAATGGTTATTAACCAATGTATTTTCCTCAGTGCCTATCAGACACAGGGTCCTCCACATTTTAAAGTTCAGTCTGAGATCTTACTTACCCTGTAGTGCTCTGCAACCTGCATTATTGAATAGTGTTCGTGAGTGGCATGCCCTGCGGAACGAGCGCAGAACAAACACAGCAGGCTCTTGTCAGCTTCGCAGAAGTAGAGCTTCATCACTTGGTGTGTCCTACACATCTGCTTGGCAGAGCCAGGTAACTGGCAGATAACTGAGTTTCCAGTGGAACAAATATGTTTCTTAGCAAGAATAGTGCTTTTGAGGTCCATTTTTGGAGACACCGCCTTGCACACAGGACAGCAAGTAACTGTCGGGGCATCTTCGCACAAGAGACAGAGGCAGGGAGTACAGAATCGGTGCCCGCACCTAATGGTGGCAGGGTCTGTGAACGTGTCCTTGCAGATGGAGCAGGTGATCTCAGCGGGGAGACACTGTGTGGAAGCAGCTGCCATGTTTCTAAGAAAACAAAAGGAAAGGACTTTCTTTACCCTTGGCATGTGAGCTGAGCTTAAGCTTTCTCTCGCTAATACATGTATGTCCTACNGCTCCTCTGTCCATGGGATTTTCCAGGCAAGAGTAGTAGTGGAGTGCCATTGCCTTTTCTACCTGGATTCCTTAATCCTCAGCAAAACCTAGCCATGAAGACATTGGGTCTAACTGAGAATTAAGGGACTGTATCCCAAAGAAGCTGGGAGAATTGTCCAGTGTGCACTGGCAGGGATTGTGAGAGTTCCCTTAGGACTAGATTTTGAAATACTTGATGATCAAGGAGCTTGGACATAAAACAGGATAAGAGAGCATTTACTGGCTGGGGACACTTCCTAAGGATACAGAATATAATAGTCTGACAAAGACATTAGAAGATGGGGCACATTTGATGCAGGGAGCCAGCGTGAGGAATCCCACCTNTGAGAGTTCCCTTAGGACTAGATTTTGAAATACTTGATGATCAAGGAGCTTGGACATAAAACAGGATAAGAGAGCATTTACTGGCTGGGGACACTTCCTAAGGATACAGAATATAATAGTCTGACAAAGACATTAGAAGATGGGGCACATTTGATGCAGGGAGCCAGCGTGAGGAATCCCACCTGTGACACGGTCATGTGGCAGAAATCCAATGGGCAAGGCGATTCTCGAGTCTGCCACATGACCTTGTCATGGGTGGGATTCCCACCCTGGCTCCTGGCAGCAGGCATATTCTGGTTTCCTTACTTTTCGGGTGTAGATGCTCAGGGAAACTTAGGGGGAACCCCTGAAATCCGAATCACCTTGCCCATCGGATTTCTGCCATGTGACCGTGTCACGGGTGGAATTCCTCATGCTGGCTCCCAGCAATTTGATGCTTGCAGGCTCCTACAAGCCTGGGAAAATGATGGCCCATGCTTAACAATGAAATGCGAGAATTGCTGTGTAAGATGGGACAGGACAGGATTAAAAAGCAAAAGGGCATTTTCACGTTAAAGTGAATATGTTATGAAATCTGAAGATCAATCACAGCATTGTGTTTATCAATAAAGCCAAGAGGATACACTATCCACCCAGAACATCACAAATGTGCTGCTGAGAGAGATATAGCATCAGAATGAAGTTCAATGGTAGCTGTCCTCTCCAGGATTAGGATGGTGATAAAAAGTGTTTTCAGAGCTTGGCTACTGATCTCAATCAGATGATAGGGTGTTTAACTGCCAGGCGCCAGCAGACCGAATCTGTGTAATGAGTAGCAAGGGTTGAGCAGGAACCAAGATGACTTGACCCACATGAAATTGCAGCGATAGTTAATAAAATGAATAGCACCCCCAGGGGCAGAATAGATACAAGAGAAGCCAAGAATACTGCTGTAAGACATAAACAGAAGAAATCAAGAAAGTATTATCAGAAGGCGGAGGGTTTTCTTCCTCTAATTAGTGATCCTTCTTTCTAGACTCTCCTTATTTTCAGACTTAGAGCTCCTTGATTGATAAGGTGACCACATCCCTAGGAGTAAGTTCTCTGTGACATCATGACAAGTATGTACTGTAGAGATTATCCAGTCCTTATCCAAAGGGACCTATGGTCAATAACCAAAGTGACTTAGGAAAATACATTCAATTTGACTTCAAACAAGGTAGGAGTTTTAATTGACACTTGAAGACCTGAAGCATAATCCTCATCTCATGTTAGACTGAAAACAAAAGAGAATCATTTAACAAAAGCAGCTCTGGAAGACTTCCGAGTATCCTGAGTCTCTTGGGTCTATAGACTCACCTAATAGTCATTCTCTCGGAAGCTGAATATGTACTGGACACAAAAGACATCATTCACAAATCTGGCAAATGACACCATCTGGGTTGCCTCTGCTGGGGCTATTGCCCAGAATATCTTCACCTAATCATTCATGTAGCTTCATGGGCTTCCTCATAACCTGGTAATTAGTTTCCTAGTTATTTCCATCCCAATTTGTCAGGAGGAATTGTGCAACACAGAGTATCTCACCTGTTGTGGTCATAACCCTACCCAGATTCAAAGGAACGGGACACTTTCAATTGTGAACAGGACTGAAGTTACATTGTAGGAAAAGAATAGGAAGTGGGATATTGTTGAGTCTCTTTGGGGATGAGGAGGGGAGGAATAAATCTTCCTATATCTGCTCTTCCTGATAAGTTGACCTCAGGGATCTGGATCCGAGAGTGAAGGCCCTGGATTCAATGAGTCTTTTATAGATCTACCTTTCAAGCTCCAGATTTCTATTAAATGGTTCTCTAGCTCTCTGGAAATTTGGCGCAGTAAATATTTTTTGTGTGGGAGGGCCCTTTAAGGGTTTGGTGTCAACTGGACAATCACTCTGAATACCACACAGTAAAAGGCATATTGATGCAGACATGCACAGTACTGAATGGGAAAGATGTTCGTCTCCTCACAGGGCACCAGGGACAGACTTGGTAATTCCAGGCCGATGGAGTGAAGAAGGTCAGAATCTCTCTTCAGCAGGAAGCCCCTCCTGATGTCTCCGTATTTCACTGGAAAGTCTCATCAGTACAGGTCTTGGGGCTTCCCTGGGAGCTCAGGGGTAAAAGAACCTGCCTGCCAATGTGGGAGACACAGGTTCAATCCCTGGTCCGGGAAGATCCCACAGGCTGAGGAGCGACTAAGGCCAGGTGCCACAACTGTGGAAGCTGGGCTCTGGACCTGGGGAACAGCAACTCCTGAGCCCAAGTGCCGAAAATACTGGAGCTCGTGCTCAGCAGCAAGAGAAGCCACTGCTCTAAGGAGAGTGNGGTCCGGGAAGATCCCACAGGCTGAGGAGCGACTAAGGCCAGGTGCCACAACTGTGGAAGCTGGGCTCTGGACCTGGGGAACAGCAACTCCTGAGCCCAAGTGCCGAAAATACTGGAGCTCGTGCTCAGCAGCAAGAGAAGCCACTGCTCTAAGGAGAGTGGCACTATAACGAAGACACAGCACAGACAGAAATAAGTAAATAAAGTGATAAAAAATAAAAGACAGGCCTTGTGGACTTCTGTCCGTCTGCATTTTCCTGAGGAGAGGGTAGCATATCCTGCCTGTAGTACACAGATGTTCAAAACCCGTAGCTGAGCCATCCCCTGGGCCTCACCACTAGGTGCAGCCTGCAGAGCTTGAAACGTGGCCCCATCTTTAGAAACCGCTCTGTTTGCACAGTCTCTGTGCCTCCGATGCTCTGAGGGACGGTCAGGCAAGTTCTTCTGACCTCCCACTCTTCTGGACTGTGGAAATTTCCCATGCTGTCTCTGAGACGTGGCAGCTCTTTGCTAAAATCTAGCGTCTGTGTTACCATTCTGCTGTGAAGGAATAGGCCCCGTCCTTGCCACACAGTTTTGACTGTGTTCCTGTGTGTATCTCTACTCTGCTCCTACTGAATCGGGATGTCTGACAAAGCCACCCTGAAATCCTTTCCCTTCTCCTTCAGCTCCCTGTCTGGCCCAGATCTCAGCACAAAGCCATGTTCCAGGGCTCTGCTTTTGCTGTTCACTTTTATAACATAAGGTGTGTTGATCATCTAAATATCCCAGAATGAAGAATCTGGGCTGCCAGTTCTTACCTGAGAACCAGCAATAAATATACAGGCTCCTAAAGAGGAAGTGACAAAAGGTGAAGCTTTCCAGAATGTTCAGCCTTTTTCCTATGATGTGACTTCAAGAAACTGGAGTGAAGGTTCTCCTGTTTTGACTGATTCCACNCTCTGCTTTTGCTGTTCACTTTTATAACATAAGGTGTGTTGATCATCTAAATATCCCAGAATGAAGAATCGGGGCTGCCAGTTCTTACCTGAGAACCAGCAATAAATATATAGGCTCCTAAAGAGAAAGTGGCAAAAGGTGAAGCTTTCCAGAACGTTCAGCCTTTTTCCTCTGATGTGACTTCAAGAAACTGGAGTGAAGGTTCTCTTGTTTTGACTGATTCCTCAAACATGTGAGGAGGTCGTGACTTACAAGACAAGGGATTTGGGGTATTGTAGGAAGAGAGGAGAATCCCAGGGATGGGGGAGCCTGATGGGCTGCCGTCTATGGTGTCGCACAGACAACAGATACGAAGTGACTTAGCAGCAGCAGCAGGAAGAGAGGAAGAAGAAAGTAAAGTCCAAAGGATCAGAGATGAGAGTGAAACAAAAGAGATGCCAGGAGTAGGAAGGCACTTAGAGAAAGCAGTACAAAAATAAATGCATAGAGAAAGTTGCATAAAAGGGTTACAGTGACCTTGCGGGCATTTAGAGAGAAAAAGAGATTCAAACAGTGCCTAGTCCAAAGTAAACTGCCCTTGCTTTAATTGATGAACACAAGAGAAAGATGATAATCCTTGGGCAATATCAGCAAAGTTGTAGAGAATGTGAGATGCTGATAAAGGAGGCAACAGGCAAAATTTTCTGCACATTTCAAAACTATTCTCTGTGGTTGCTGTTTAGTTGCTGAGTTGCGTCCNAAGTAAACTGCCCTTGCTTTAATTGATGAACACAAGAGAAAGATGATAATCCTTGGGCAATATCAGCAAAGTTGTAGAGAATGTGAGATGCTGATAAAGGAGGCAACAGGCAAAATTTTCTGCACATTTCAAAACTATTCTCTGTGGTTGCTGTTTAGTTGCTGAGTTGCGTCCAACTCTTTTGTGACCCCACGGGCTAGAGCCCACCAGGCTCCTCTGTCCATGGGATTTCCCAGGCAAGAATACTGGAGTGGGTAGTCATTTCCAATTCTTGGTGGTAGAAAACTCCCATTTCAAGAAGTTGGCATGAAGCTTCTGCAATTTAACACCCAAAGTGAAAAGGACATTGGAGACCACCATGGTCTGTGGTTAAGAGTACAGATCCTGAAGCTAAACTGCTGAGTTAGACCCATTGTTCTCTAGACCCTGCCATCTTGAGATGATTCTATATCTCCATTTGCAAAANAGCGCAATCTGGCTTCTGACATTGCTGGCATCTTCTTGGGAGCTGCTCAGCTATGTTAGAATATATCTGGAGGGCTGGAATTTTCACCTCCTTGGCAAAATGCTGCAGCTCTCACAAAGACAGGGTGGGAGAGAGAATGGAACGAGAAGAAAACATAATAGGAAAGGAGAAAAAAAGAAAAACTATGGAGACACAACAAAAATATCCACCCTTTCTCACAAGTCTTCACAGATTTGGCAGCAGTTAGCAGGAGACCTTTCTCCCACTTACCTGTTAGACGGGGTTCAAAACTTCTCGTCACTTCTATGAATTTATTCCTCTATGGTTAATATCCTCATTTTAATTTTTTTTTTAATTAAAAAAATTTTTTTAACTTCTGCAAAATTTTTATATTATACACTCTAAATATGTGCTGTTAATTATCTGTCAATAAAATTGTTTTCAAAAGCCACAAACAAAAGTCAGGGTCTGCATGGGCAGCTGGGGACTCATCCAGGAGCCCCCTGCCAAGTCACTGGGAATGTGGAGCCCCTGCCGCTCAGGGTGTGCTCCCTGGTCCAGCTTCTAATGACAGGAAGAAATCAAGCCAGGAACCCTGGCAGGACAGTGAGAAGCCTGCGGTTCACATCCTGTCGGCTTCAGCATCAGCACCAGACTCTCAACTCTGTCTCCTCAGCTTGGACAAGTGGTGTGCTGTTGTTTAGTGGCTGTCATGTCCGACTCTGCAACCCTAAGGACTACAGCACGCCAGGCTCCCCTGTCCTTCACCATCTCCCGGAATTTGCCTAAACTCATCTCCATCCAGTTGGTGATGCCATCCAACCATCTCATCCTCCGTTGCCCCCTTCTCCTCCTGCCCTCAATATTTCCCGCATCAGGATCTTTTCTTATGAGTTGTCTCTTCGTATCAGATGGCCAAAATATTGGAGCTTCATCACCAGTCCTTCCAATGAATATTTAGGATTGGTTTCCTTTAGGATGGACTGGTTTGATCTCCTTGTTGTCCAAGGGACTCTCAAGAGTCTTCTCCAGAGCCATAGTTTGAAAGCATCAGTTCTTCGGCACTCAGCCTTCTTTATAGTCCAACTCTCCATCCATATGTGACTACTGGAAAAATCATAGCTTTGACTAGACAGACCTTTTTTGGCAAAGTAATGTCTCTGCTTGTTAATATGCTGTCTAGGTTGGTCATAGCTTTCCTTTCAAGGAGCAAGCATCTTTTAATTTATGGCTGCAGTCACCATCCGCAGTGATTTTGGAGCCCAAGAATAGTATACAGGTAGAAAACATGAGTAAAATACAAACGACAACAGAAGAATTACAAGAGAATGATTTTATTCAAAAAAGGAAACAATTTAGAAAGTACAATTCTATTTGATTAACTTTTTAAAAACCTGCAAACTGAGGAAACATCGTATTAAAATAATTTAGAAAACAAAAATAGTCNTTTTGGAGCCCAAGAATAGTATACAGGTAGAAAACATGAGTAAAATACAAACGACAACAGAAGAATTACAAGAGAATGATTTTATTCAAAAAAGGAAACAATTTAGAAAGTACAATTCTATTTGATTAACTTTTTAAAAACCTGCAAACTGAGGAAACATCGTATTAAAATAATTTAGAAAACAAAAATAGTCCTAAAACATACAGCCTACAATGGGCATTGTTAAGAGTGTGAAAGAAGTGATGTAAATAGCAAAACCCACACACAGGTGGCTTCAAAAGTACTTTAAAAGTCTAGTTCTTGGCCTTCCCTGGTAGCCCAGTGAATGGGTGTCCACTTTGTCTTGCGGGGCACGAGGGCGGGGGACACAGGTTCAATCCCTGGTCTGGGAGGATTCCACCTGCTGAGGAGCAACTAAGTCTGTGCACAACTTCTGAGCCTGCGCTGTAGGGCCCAACAGCCATACAACTGAGCCCGCGTGCTGCACCACCCCTACCAGTGGGCCTGGAGCCTGTCCTCAACAGGAGGGGCTCCGAAACAAGAAGCCCGCACACAGGAGCCGCACCTGGAGAAAGTCCAGGCACAACAGCGATGAAGCCTACTTTTATAGAGAAGAAATTTGAAAATGAAAAAACCAAAAATAAAAAGGAAAATCAACTTTTTAAAAATATTTGTTTATTGTTGCACTAAAGAATCCACCTGCAATGCGGGAAGACCTGCTGGAGAAAGGAAAGGCTACTCCAGAATTCTTGGGCTTCCCTTGTGGCTCAGCTGGTAAAGAATCTTCCTGTAATGCAGGAGACCTTGGGTTCGGTCCCTCACTCCAGTATTCTGGCGTAGAGAATTCCATGGACTGTACCGTCAAAGGGATTGCAAAGAGTCGAACACGACCGACTTTCCCTTCCCTTCCCTTTGCTTCCCTTCATTGTTGCACTGAGTCTTGGTTGGGGCGCACAAGCTTTGTCTCCTTGGGGGTTGCTCTCCACTTGCAGTGCCTGCGGCTCCTCGCGCGAGCGTTTCTCCTTGCGGAGCACAGGCTCTAGAGATCTCAGGCGTCAGTAAGTGCAGCAGGCGGGCTTGGACTCAGCAGCCTGGCTCACGGGCTTAGGTGCCATGTAGCACGCGGGATCTTCCGGAACCGGGGATGGAAACTGTGTCCCCCACATTGGCAGGCGGATTCTTAACCATTGGATCACTGGGAAGTCTTGGGAAATCAACTTTTAAAGTACTTTTAATGGTTCAAAAATGCAGAATGGAGAAAAATCAACTTCTAAGACATCTGAACTTTTCCACATTAGAAATAAAATTGTATAAAATTATTATTACTTTAAGTTTGTAAATATTTGCAAATTTGATATGGAGGAATTTGCAAAATTGTCAGTTAACATTTTTTTTACTTAAATTGGACAGATTTGAGTAACTCAGGAATCTCTCACTTGTACTTTTCTTCTGTATATTATTGGGTATCTGTGAGTGTGTGTTTTGTGCTATTTCCTCTGATTAAAAGTAGACTGAATTGGAAGTGAATTGCTTCATCTCTTCAATATCAATAAAATTGCACTTCTCTTAAACTCCTGTTTAGTTTGTCATACAGGCTTTGTGAATAAGGCAGATTNGGGATTGCAAAGAGTCGAACACGACCGACTTTCCCTTCCCTTCCCTTTGCTTCCCTTCATTGTTGCACTGGGTCTTGGTTGCTGCACACAAGCTTTCTCTCCTTGGGGGTTGCTCTCCGCTTGCAGCGCCTGTGGCTCCTCGCGCTAGCGTTTCTCCTTGCAGAGCACAGGCTCTAGAGATCTCAGGTGTCAGTAAGTGCAGCAGGCGGGCTTGGACTCAGCAGCCTGGCTCACGGGCTTAGGTGCCGTGTAGCACGCGGGATCTTCCAGGACCAGGGATGGAACCTGTGTCTCCCACATTGGCAGGCGGATTCTTAACCACTGGATCACTGGGAAGTCTTGGAAAATCAACTTTTAAAGGACTTTTAATGGTTCAAAATGCAGAATAGAGAAAAATCAACTTCTAAGACATCTCAACTTTTCCACATTAGAAACAAAATTGTATAAAATTATTACTGTACNTGTGTCTCCCACATTGGCAGGCGGATTCTTAACCACTGGATCACTGGGAAGTCTTGGAAAATCAACTTTTAAAGGACTTTTAATGGTTCAAAATGCAGAATAGAGAAAAATCAACTTCTAAGACATCTCAACTTTTCCACATTAGAAACAAAATTGTATAAAATTATTACTGTACGTTTGTAAATATTTGCAAATTTGATATGGAGGAATTTGCAAAATTGTCAGTTAACATTTTTTTACTTAAATTGGACAGATTTGAGTAACTCAGGAATCTCTCGCCTGTACTTTTCTTCTGTATATTATTGGGTGTGTATGAGTGTGTGTTTTGTGCTATTTCCTCTGATTAAAAGTAGACTGAATTGGAAGCGAATTGCTTCATCCCTTCAATATGAATAAAATTGCACTTCTCTTAAACTCCTGTTTAGAGTTTGTCACACAGGCTTTGTGAATAAGGCAGATTGGGATTCCATCAAATTNCTTTTCTTCTGTATATTATTGGGTGTGTATGAGTGTGTGTTTTGTGCTATTTCCTCTGATTAAAAGTAGACTGAATTGGAAGCGAATTGCTTCATCCCTTCAATATGAATAAAATTGCACTTCTCTTAAACTCCTGTTTAGAGTTTGTCACACAGGCTTTGTGAATAAGGCAGATTGGGATTCCATCAAATTTAAGGCTTGAGCCCTTGACAATAATTTTCCTTATCCAGAGGTCATTCCGTGGAAGCATGCTATCTGTTGCTCACTAGAAGAGCAAAAACCACTGAATTCCTGTAAGTTGATATCTTCTTCTAAACAGGATTTCAAAAATTCAACAAAAGACTTCGCTGGCAGTTCAGTGGTTAAGACCCTGTGCTTCCACTCCAGGGGACACAGGTTCATCCCAGGCCAAGGGAACTAAGATCCCCCTCATGCCGTCATGGGGGCAGCCAAAAAATAAATAAACAAAAAGAATAAACTGAGAAGAATGAACCCTCACATTACATGAATTTTGAACAGTTTACTAAACTATATTCTTATAGGACAAATGCTAGTAAGCACAAATCCCTATCTATTCGGGTGTTAGTAGAAAAAAACCTTAGTTCAGAGTGTCTTTAGTACTGTCTTGTCTTCTGACAGTCTTGCTTAGGCCCTCTTTCTTTTTTATCAAAGGCTTTATTAAAAAGCTGTATTTATTTGGCTGCCCCTGGTTTTAGTTGCTGGGCGCAGGATCTTTAGTTGCAGCATGTCATGTCTTACGTGTGGGATCTAGTTCCCTGACCAAAGATTGAATCCTGGCCCCCTGCACTGGGAGTGCATAGTCTTAGCTGCTGGACCACCGGGGAAGTCCTTCTCTTCCTTTGCTTATCCTCAGATTCTGATCTGCTTCTGTGTCATAAGACATGCACATCCTAAACTGGTGATAACGCAGTATCAGAGCTGATATACTAACTGCAGACATGACTATAACAGAAACTTCACTTGAAACTATTTGATTGAATTTGAAGGCTCACAAACATACAAAAAGTTGCAATCTAGTGCAACAATTATTTCTTTTTTTTTTTTCCAGAATCATTGAAGAGTTAGCTGTGGAGCCAGTTACCTTTGAATACTATAGCATATATTTCCTATAAATAAGGATGTTCGCCTGCATTACAATACAATACAACCATCAAAATCAGACACTTAGCAGTGATGCATTACTGTCATTTTAACTGAGCTCCATCAAGGGTTGCCAATTATCCCAATAATGTCCTTTATAACAAAAGCATTCGATTCAGAATCTCAAGCTGCCTTTATTTGCCATGAGTCTTTTGTTTCTTTATTTTGTAACAGCTCCTCAGCCTTAGCTTTCATGTCCTTGATACTTTTGATGATGAAAGACTGGACTTTTTTTTTTTTTTTTTGGCCACACCATTGGGCATGAGGGATCTTAGTTTCTTGGCCAGAGATTGAAACCGTGCCCCCTGCATTGGAAGCTCAGAGTTTTAACCACTGAACCACCAGGCAAATACCATGGTTGAATATTCTGTAGAATATCTCTTAAAGTAATTTTGTCTGTTTCCTCAGGATTAGAAATAACTTATGCATCTTTGACCAGAAAAATCACAAGAGTGATTGCTGTTTCTATTGCGTTCTACCTAATGTTGCATGATTTTGATGGTGGACTCTCTGTTGATGATCATCAGGGGTCCCCAACCTTTTTGGCACCAGGAACCGGTTTCAGAGAAGACAATTTTTCTATGGACCCCAGGGGAAGAGGGGCTGGAGATGGTTCAGGTGACGCTGGGAGTGATGGGGAGCAGTGAGGAGCTGCAGATAAAACTCCACTCCTTCTGGCTTCTCACCTCTTGCTGTATGGCCCAGTCCCTAACAGTTATATCACTTATTTAAGGTGGTGTCTGCTGGCTTGTCTCACATGAAAGTTGCTTTTTCCCACCTAGGGAGTTCCCTGGTGGCGTAGTGTTTAGATTCCAGACTTTCACTGCAGGGCTCAATCCCTGATAGGGTAAAGGAGATTCCAAAAGCCTTTCAGCAGAACCAAAAAAAAAAGTTACTTTTTCCCTTTTAAATATATTTATGCCTAGGTTCTTGGAAGGTATGCAAAAAGCATATTCCTCATCAAACATTAAATCTATCCATTAATATCATTTCAATTTATTCATTCATTTATAACTGTTTGGACTCATGATTTCCAGTTCTATTCAATAAGTTATAATTAGTTACAAGCATTATTTTTTCTTGATAGTCTGTCCCAGGTTTGATTAATAGCATCCCTTCAAGATGTCCTCCCTGTCCTTCTGATGTGTGTCCATTATCATTCTTTTTTTTTTTTTTTCAAAATATTTATTCATTTGCTTGGCTGTATCAGGTCTTAGTTGCAGCGTGTGGGATCTCTGCTGAGAGAGGAATCTTTCGCTGTGAGGCAGGGACTCTCCAGTTGTGGCTCTATGGCTCTCAGGTTTAGTTGCCCATGGCATGTGGGATCCTCCTGGACCAGGGATCGAACCTGTGTCCTCTGCATTGGCAGGCAGATTCTTATCCACTGTACCACCAGGAAAGTCCTCAAAACAAATTTTAAAGTAGAAGGTAAACAGGAATCGCCTCACTCTAAACTCTGCATTTTTATATCAGTTTTAAATTTGATTTCAAATTTAATAAAATTTAAAATTTTATTAAAACTAATATTAAAACTCAAAGCTAATAAGATAAGGAAAGGTATAAAATTTAGGAAAGCTGATTGACCATGAAAGTTGAGTTTTTCTCCTTGATTACATTTGGCTGGGGTGGAGCGGGGTCTCTTCAGGTCAATAAATTGCAAGGACAGAATCTTTCTTCCCTAAGCAATACGGAAAATGCAACGTTTTGATGTTAAGATACTGGTTTTACAGTATTCTTGCTTACCACACAAAAAAGACAACAGCAATTTCCAAAATTATTGCCCTGGAATCTAGCTATCTTCTAAGTTAATGTCTTTTAAAACTATTGAGGAAAAACTTGTAACAATGTGCAGTTGGCTATAACCATCCTTCAATTTTTTTTTTTAACACATTCAAAGTCCATCTTTACTTTTTTATTTAGTTTTAGGGACTTTTATTCTATTTTCAATATGGAAGCTACACTAAAATATTTTGATCCAGCTTAAAGGAATTTTTAAAATTTTCAGTGTTAGTTGGATATTTAGTTTTGCTGTTGAAGGACAACCCGTGTTTTAAGAAATGGGATAGATTCTGACTCTTTGTGACTGCATGGACTGTAGCTTGCCAGGCTCCTCTGTCCATGGGATTCTCCAGGTAAGAATAGAGGAGTGGGGTGCCATGCCCTTCTCCAGGGGAGCTTCCTGACCCAGGGATGGAACCTGTACATCCAGTGTCTCCTGCATTACAGGCAGATTCTTTACCCACTGAGCCATTGGGGAAGTATTAATAGTAGTATCATTAAAATCAATAATAGTAGTGCCTGACAGCCTTTCTCAGGGTGGCCTGAGATTTACAGAGCAGAAAATAAGCACTATATCATCAATACTGTCCATGCCATTTAGAAAAATATCAAGTTGATCTTTATTAAGGATAGGGCTTGCAGAATATGAATTGTACTGCAATTATTATAAATTGTTCTTGGTCACTGTAGCTGGTCAAGAAGTACCAGTTCACTGGAGGAAAAATATGAAATAATTTTAGCTTTTCCAATTATAAAATTGTTGACTACCCCCTTTTCTGCTGTTTTGTCTTGTTAGCAAACCTTGGGCAGTACTGTGGAAGAAGGCAAGGGATGCTCTTAGCCTCTGGCCATTGACCAACGCCTTCATCTGTAGGCCTAGGCCATGCTACACTAACACTGGGAGAGCACAGTACCACAGGCCTCCCTTTGGGATTGCCTGGATCTTTGTGATGCTATAGTCTCTGGTGATGTGGTTGTTTCCTGGTCTCTCTGCATGTGGTCCGCGTATGTTTCCTTAGTGTTGTCTTCCCTTGAAGGGAGGCAAGATCCAAAAACTAGATCAAGTAGGTTTAATTGCCACTCTAAGGAATCTGAATTTTAAGTTTCATGAGAAAGCTTTGAAGGATTTTAATGATAACCTGATCTGATTAACTCTGTAGAGTCTTCTTCATGAAGTAGCAAAGAGTGTTGGTGCAGGAACAACAATTATATGGAGGCTATTGCAGAAGTCCAGATGAGAGATGACTATGGCTGGGATTAGACAAATACTAGTGAAGCAGCTGATTCAGATATATTTTGATTGCAGAGCCCGTAGAACCTAGCGGTGGATTGGGAACAAGGTGTGAAAGAGTCTGCCAGAGGTATGCCATGATTTGGGGCCAGAGGTATGCCAAAAATCTGCAAGACAGCCATTTCAACAACTGCAGAAACCTGGAGAGAGCATTGTGGTGCTCACTTGGAGACAAGAATGTGAATAAGCAGCAAACGATACAATCATAGGGCAGCAGCGTCAACAGAGAGCTTGCGCTGAATAATGATCTCAGAGCAAAGGCCCATCCTTCCTCTCTGATGGGTACCTACGAGGCCTTTCCTACTTCCCCAGGAAGTGAATTTTTTCTGGTTTTAGGACAAGGGGTGTCATCAAGTAAAAACAGATATCTGGTAAAATGGAATAGAGAAAGTGCTGTTAGAAGGAAGATCAAACGTCTAGAGAGATTTGTTTATAATCTGAAGATACTGAAGGGACACAGGGACTGAGGATGTAAGTGAGGACAGAGGATGAGAGTGTGGGAAGAAGAAGCATGAGGGGTCCTCTGATCCTAGCACTATTATGTGAATGCTGTCATGGAAAATAGTCTAAGGTGCATGTTAATGATAAGGAACGAGGAAAGCATGGCTTAAAGGCCAAATAATATAACTTACCAGTGTGAGGATTCCACCTGGAATGTTAGCATCGTGGTACACACGTTCTCTCCTGACAGGATGGCGTGGGTGGTGGTCCTCTCTGTGTTACACTTTAACTTGGCTCTTTTCTAAGTTTCTGCATTGATTGTTGAGTAGAGTAATTGTGACATCAGGCGGAAATCATCCAATCATGGTTTTCTGCTTTTCTTTTTAAATTTCTTCTCGCTTATTTATATGAATCTTTTCTGCTTTTCCTACTATCTTCCTGTCTCACTTCTCACCCATTCTACAGGTTATGGTACACTGTACAAAATATTAGCATTCTCAAATTTTACTTTAAGTTTTAACTACTTTAGGGCAGATTTTGGACCCAGGATTTTAGAAATTATCAATAGGAATACATCTCTTATCAAGAATCTCAGCCATTGTGACTTCAACTTTTCACTTTTTTGGAAAGTGAATGTTGCTATCTTGATGACCAGATTATCATATCACCCTGTGACATCATCATATAGGCTCAATAAAGTACAGAAGTAGTATGGACCTAACAGAAGCAGAAGATATTAAGAAGAAGTGGCAAGAATACACAGAAAAACTCTACAAAAAAAGATCTTCATGNTGGAGAAACAGTGGAAACAATGACAGACTTTATTTTGGGGGGCTCCAAAATCACTGCAGATGGTGACTGCAGCCATGAAATTAAAAGACACTTACTCCTTGGAAGGAAAGTTATGACCAAGCTAGACAACATATTAAAAAGCAGAGACATTACTTTGCCAACAAAGGTCTGTCTAGTTAAGGCTATGGTCTTTCCGGTAGTCATGTATGAATGTATAAAATATATACGTATATGAATATAAAGAAAGCTGAGCACTGAAGATTTGATGCTTTTGAACTGTGGTGTTGGAGAAGACTCTTGAGTGTCCCCTGGAATGCAAGTAGATCCAACTGGTCCATCCTAAAGAAAATCAGTCCTGAATATTTATTGGAAGGACTGATGCTANTATATGAATATAAAGAAAGCTGAGCACTGAAGATTTGATGCTTTTGAACTGTGGTGTTGGAGAAGACTCTTGAGTGTCCCCTGGAATGCAAGTAGATCCAACTGGTCCATCCTAAAGAAAATCAGTCCTGAATATTTATTGGAAGGACTGATGCTAAAGCTGAAGCTCCAATACTTTGGCCACCTGATGAGAAGAACTGACTCATTGGAAAAGACCCTGATGCTGAGAGAGATTGAAGGTGGGAGGAGAAGGGGACAACACAGGGTGAGATGGTTGGATGGCATCATTGACTCAATGGACATGAGTTTGAGTAAACTTCAGAAGTTGGGTGATGGACAGGGAGACCTGGCGTGCCACAGTCCATGGGGTTGTAAAGAGTCAGACACGACTCATTGAACTGAACTGATATTTGTATGGTGAACATCTAGGTGATCCCTCTTTTATGAAAGATAAAGCAACATCTTCAGACAAAACATATAATTTGATGCTAAAAATTATTTATTTTCTATAGCATCCCAATTATTGGCATGTTTCTTAAGAAATATACATATAGTGCTTTATTAATACATAAGTCACACTTTTTCAAACCTTGCTGTGACCCATTTGATGGGATTTGGACTTTGAAGTTACAAGATTACCTCTTCTAGGATGGTGGAAGAGGAGGAAAAATACTATATAGGAACAATTTCCAGATGGCTCAAGTGGTAAACAATCCACTTGCCAAAGTAAGAGACACAGGCAGGAAACACAGGTTCAATCCCTGGGTTGAGAAGATACCCTTAAGAAGGAAATGGCGATCCACTCCAATATCCTTGCCTGGGAAATCCCATGGACAGAGGAGCCTGGCAGGCCATAGTCCATGGGGTTACAAAGAGCTGGACATGACTGAGCACACAGGAGTAATTAAACTTTATGAATGAAAAAGATACTGAGTTCTGCCTTGTTAGAGCCCTTGAATACTGAGCAGAACAAATGTGATAATGGTTTTACTGAGATTGATTTTTCAGTATTTAAAAGTTTTCTATACCTTTTTTTTCTCCATTTTTTAGCTGCAGGGAAGACCAAAAGGGGTTAGCATACATCAACAGTGTTGCTTTGTTAAGTGTGCTTTGTAAGAAGCAAATATCGTCTAAGGACTAGCAATTAGAAATGGGGATGGCAACATTCTTTCATATGCTTAATTAAGATGATGGAATGATGAATCTCTATATTTTAGAAAAGCCCAAAGTCCTGCTGAACTGGCTAACTGGACTTCATACAATGAATTGCCAAGATCAAGAATGCAGAAGTCAGCACTTAAGGCATCGACAACCTTCATATTTAAGGTAACACTGCTCCTTCTTAGAACTTTTTATGGTTAATTACGAAACGAATTCAATATTTGCCTTCTCATTGTTGTAGGCTTTCTAAAGGCAAGGACCACATTTAGAATTTTCATAATATCTGAAATGCTGTAGCCTCATCGAATGAGTGGATAATCTAATTTTAATTTGGGAAGATTAATTAAATTGGGAAACTCTGTTAATTAACACACTGATCTATTAGTCCACATTTAATTAGCTATAAAAATTGAGATATGAGTAGGAAAAAACAATTTTCACAAATAACCTAGTAATTTTTTTTTCTTAAAAATGAGAAAACCAAACAAAATTTATTTATTATTTTTTTTCAAACAAAATTTAATAACATGTATATATGAGAGAGGGCTTCCCATGGGGCTCAGTGGTAAAGATTCTGCCTGCAGGAGATACAGGACACACATGACATGTTTGATCCCTGGGTTGTAAAGATGCCCTGGAAGAGGAAATGGCAACTCACTCCAGTATTCTTGCCTGGAGAATCCCAGGGACAGAGGAACCTGGTGATCTAGTCCATGGGGTTGCAAAGAGTCAGACACACCTAAGTGATCTAGCTCACATGCATAGATAAGAGAAACCCAGAGGAATTGAATAACTCCCCAAAATGGTCAAAACCCTCACCTTAAATACCATCCTTAGCTAAAGCCATCCACTCCAGTACTCTTGCCTGGAAAATCCCATGGATGGAGGAGCCTAGTGGGCTGCAGTCCATGGGGTCGCTAAGAGTCGGACATGACTGAGCTACCACGTTCACTTTTCATTTTCATGCATTGGAGAAGGAAATGGCAACTCACTCCAGTATTCTTGCCTGGAGAATCCCAGGGACAGGGGAGCCTGGTGGGCTGCTGTCTATGGGGTCACACAGAGTCAGACACAACTGAAGCGACTTAGCAGCAGCAGCAGCAGCTAAAGCCATTGGGGGCAGTGGTTTGGGGACCTCAGAGTTGGGGAGGGGGGAAGGCCACTCACATGAAGATAGAAAGCAAAAGATTAGTAAAAAAATTTTAGGGCAGGGACAATGGGATACAGAGAGGAATTTTAACAGCCTCTCCCTCTCTGTGTACCATACCAAGGAGTTCCTCTTATGGTTATCTATGGTGATGGCTGCATTCCTGGGTTAGCGCCTCTGTTTGCATTCTTTTAGGCAGTTAGGGGGGAGATCAAAGCTTATTCCTGATCCTTTGGGGGCCTTGATTTTCAGCTAGAAATAGTGTAGGAGCCAAAGGTGACAAATTTTGCTCTCCTACAGTCCTACTTTCGAAATATTTTAAAAGACATTTCATAGTCCAGAAGTCGGTAAACTGCTTTATCTCCCTGGGTCAGTTTCTTAGTTTTGACAATAACGTCATGCCAGCTACTCATTTCAGGAAGCATTTATGCAAGCAGGCTCTTAAAGTTAGGCCTATAGGATACAGGCAATCAAGTATTTAATAAGATGCATTTCTATGGAGGCAAAAGTAAAACAAGGTTTAGTGATTGATGGGAGGTGGTTTAGTCACTCAGTCACGTTCGACTCTCACAACCCCATGGACTGTAGCCCACCAGGTTCCCCTGCCCATGGGATTCTCCAGGCAAAAATACTGGAGTGGGTTGCCATTTTCTTCTCCAGGGTATCTTCCCGACCCAGGAATGGAACCCGGGTCTCCTACATTGTAGGCAGATTCTTTACCGACTGCACTGTGAGGGAATGATTGGAGCAAATTATAAACTCAATACCTGAGTCCTGAGAGTTTCTACTTGAGAAGATTTGGACAGGGAAGCCTGATATTCTAAAGTCCATACAGTCACAAAAAGCTGGACATGACTGAGTGACTGAACAACAACAAAAGCAGGAGAATGGGCAGCTCATGCTCAAAAACACCAAATTCCCCATTTATCCGGGGAAGAAGTTTGTATGGGTAACATCTGGGGTGAGGGCTACAGGTGTGTGGCTTTGTGCTGATCGGTTGGTGGTGAGGTAGCAGGGTGGGCTGCAGAAATCTGGCCCTTGGGCAGAAGTTGCCATCCTCCACCTGAGTGGGGGTCTCAGAAGAATGTAAAGGTATTCTTATGTATATAACATAGGTTCCAGAGGAACCAGGAACCTGCCCCAAGGCGGCACTGTTGTTTCTAGACTGTCCTCCCTCGTTTCTGTATTCCCTCCCTTTCTTAGATTGCTGATGTTCAGTCCTTGAGTTTTAGACTCTTTGCGACCCCCTGGACTGCAGCACACCAGGCTTCCCTGTCCTCCATTATCATCCTGCCATCTCATCCTCTGTTGTCCCCTTCTCCTTCTGCCCTCAATCTTTCCCAGCATGAGGGTTTTTTCCAGTGAGTCTGCTCTTCGCATCAGATGGCCAAAGTATTGGAGCCTACAGTTTGAACCTACCCTTTGGAGCTCAGGGAAGGTCACAGAGGCTTAATGAAGCCGACTTCCTACAAATAAGAAATGGGGGCCACAGAAAGGATCTGTACCCCGAAGCCCAACAGCATCCTGCTCTGTTTCATAACAGGAGATATACTATCCTTTTAATGTTCTACTCAGTGGGCACCTTTGCTCTGGCAGCAAAACTGCTTTGGATAGGAGGAATCCAGTCATGAATAGCTAAAGATTGCCTCCAGAATTAAAAAAAAAAAGGGTGGTTTCAGGCATCCTGATTACAAGAAAGGCTGCTTTGCAAATCTTGATATCACTTCTAAAGAGATACGCTAGGGTAAACAGGACTGGAGGGAGAGGTTAGGGAGGATAACAAGAAACTAGCATCAGTTAGGGTGCAAGGCACTTTCGGTGGTTAATCTTATTGATTTGAACGTATAACATTCATGGCAACCCACTCCGGTATTCTTGCCTGGGAAATCCCTTGGACAGAGGAGCCTGGCAGGCTATACAGCCCATGGGGTTGTGAAAGAGCCAGACAGGATTTAGCAACCAAACAGAAACATTCTAGTGAGATGGGGGACACTCCCAGTTGCAGAAGGAGAAACTGACAGTTGAAAACATTTGGAGACTTGTTCTGGTAAAGGAAAAGAAAATCCCACCAGTTTCCATGTTGTACGTGGTCAGGAAACTGATGTGTTAAAATTACTTGAAAATTGCTAGTTTGTGCAGAATGTGAATATCAACCAAGGCCTCAATATAGATGAAAGTAAAAGTGAAGTCGCTCAGTCATGTCCGACTCTTTGAGCCCCCAAGGACTGTAGCCCATGGAATTCTCCAGGCCAGAATACTGGCCTGCTCCAGGGGATCTTTCCAACCCAGGGACTGAACCCAGGCCTCCCACATTACAGGTGGATCTTTACCAGTTGAACCACAAGGGAAGCCCAAAAAGGCGTTCTGCATGAAAGCTTATAGGAGTGAGTGTGCCTAGTTGCGTCCGACTCTTTGGACTGTATCCTGCCAGGTTCCTCTGTCTATGGCATTTTTCAGGCAAGTATACTGGAGTGGGTTGCAATTCCCTTCTCCAGGGGAGCTTCCTGACTCAGGGACTGAACCTGTACGTCCTGTTTCTCCAACATTGCATGCAGATTCTTTACCCACTGAGCCATCGGGAAGATAACAGATAGATATTATCAGAATGGAAAATAGGAATCCCAAACAAAGCACATCATAGTCAATTAGCCTATAAGGAAAAAAAATAGTAGGACTTTTATTTTTGTTTAAATTTATCTCATCCTTGGACTGTAGCCTACCAGGCTTCTCCACCCATGGGATTCTCCAGGCAAGAATACTGGAGTGGGTTACCAGTTCCTTCTCCAGGGGATCTTCCCCACCCAGGAATCAAACCCCACTCTCCTGCACTGCAGGCAGACGCTTTAACCTCTGAGCCACCAGGGAAGCTCAAATTAAAATTAAAAAATGTTTATTTTTCTGAATGTGCTACCATATACATGTTAGTACAGTGGTGCCTGTATACAATATTTGAATGAATAAATATAAAATATAAGCTTAAAAAAAAAGAAAGAAAGAAAGAAAGAATTTGATGCGTTATCACAGAGCAGGCAGAACCAGAGATGCTTCCCAAGCGTGAGCACTTAGAAATTAGATTTCGTCAGGGGGTAATCAACAGGAAAGACAGAGCTGTGGTTAAGTATATTTGACTGCTGAAATTCGGAAAGTCGGCAGTTCCTGGAAAGAAGTCGGTAAGTAGAGTTTCTTAGGGGTATTTTTCAGCGGCCTCCCCGCGAACGCAGACTTTGCCCGGAGTGGACAGAGTGGACGGAGCCTGCCATCAAGAAGCATGTCTCCTCCCTCCGCAGGGTCACCTCTGCCCCGTCGAGGCCCCCGGGTGACCGCAGGGACCGGCAGCTCGGGGCCGGCGTCCCTCCGCCTTCTGAGCCGCGCGGAGGCGGGCGGGGCCCTAAGGACCGGCCGCGGGGCCCGCGCTGGGCGGCCGCCTGGGGGGCCCGCGCGCGCCCGGCCGCGCGCCTCCGGCTCGCCCGCGCCCTCGCGGCGCGNCTGATGCTGAAGCCGAAACTCCAATACTTTGGCCACCTGATGTGAAGAGCTGACTAATTTGAAAAGACTCTTATGCTGGGAAAGATTGGGGGCAGGAGAAGAAGGGGATGACAGAGGATGAGATGGTTGGATGGCATCACTGACTCAATGGACATGAGTTTGGGCAAACACCGGGAATTGATGATGGACAAGGAAGCCTGGCATGCTGTGGTCCATGGGGTCACAAAGAGTTGGACACGACTGAGCGACTGAACTGAACTGAGCTGAATTTCCATAAAATATACTGCATCCATATAAAGCTTACAATTTGAGAGTATTGACATACGCATAATACACTCAGCCAACCTCCTCCTCAATCAAGAGATAGAAAAATTATATCAAGGCTTTGGAGTTTATTCCTCTTTCATTCTCTATGGATTCCTTTTTATTTTCTAATATTTTATATAAATATAATCATACAATATGTGCTCTTCTGTGTCTTTCACTCCGCATAATGAATGATTTTGGAATTCAGCCAGGTTGTTGATTGTATCTGTGGAGTACATTGCTTTTTATTGCTGAGTATTATTCTGTTGTATGGATCAGTTCAGTTCAGTCACTCAGTCATGTCCGACTCTTTGCAACTCTATGGACTGCTGCACGCCAGGCCTCCCTGTCCATCAAAAACTCCCGGAGTTTACTCAAACTCATGTACATTGAGTTCCAGCCATCTCATCCTCTGTCGTCCCCTTCTCCTCCTGCCCCCAATCCCTCCCAGCATCAGGGTCTTTTCCAATGAGTCAACTCTTTGCATGAGGTAGCCAAAGTATTGGAGTTTCAGCTTCAACATCAGTCCTTCCAATGAATACCCAGGACTGATCTCCTTTAGAATGGACTGGTTGGATCTCCTTGCAGTCCAAATGACTCTCAAGAGTCTTCTCCAACACCACAGTTCAAAACCATCAATTATTTGGCGTTCAGCTTCCTTCACAGTCCAACTCTCACATCCATACATGACTACTGGAAAAACCATAGCCTTGACTAGATGGACCTTTGTTGGCAAAGTAATGAATGTCTCTGCTTTTCAATAGGCTATTTAGGTTGGTCATAACTTTTCTTCCAAGGAGTAAGCGTCTTTTAATTTCATGGCTGCAATCACCATCTGCAGTGATTTTGGAGCCCAAAAAAATAAAGTCAGCCACTGTTTCCTCTGTTTCCCTATCTATCTGCCATGAAGTGATGGGACCGGATGCCATGATCTTAGTTTTCTGAATGTTGAACTTTAAGCNAGCCAAAGTATTGGAGTTTCAGCTTCAACATCAGTCCTTCCAATGAATACCCAGGACTGATCTCCTTTAGAATGGACTGGTTGGATCTCCTTGCAGTCCAAATGACTCTCAAGAGTCTTCTCCAACACCACAGTTCAAAACCATCAATTATTTGGCGTTCAGCTTCCTTCACAGTCCAACTCTCACATCCATACATGACTACTGGAAAAACCATAGCCTTGACTAGATGGACCTTTGTTGGCAAAGTAATGAATGTCTCTGCTTTTCAATAGGCTATTTAGGTTGGTCATAACTTTTCTTCCAAGGAGTAAGCGTCTTTTAATTTCATGGCTGCAATCACCATCTGCAGTGATTTTGGAGCCCAAAAAAATAAAGTCAGCCACTGTTTCCTCTGTTTCCCTATCTATCTGCCATGAAGTGATGGGACCGGATGCCATGATCTTAGTTTTCTGAATGTTGAACTTTAAGCCAACTGTTTCACTCTCCTCTTTCACTTTCATCAAGAGGCTCTTTAGTTCTTCACTTTCTGCCATAGGGTGTCGTCTGCATATCTGAGGTTATTGATATTTCTCCTGGCAATCTTGATTCCAGCTTGTGCTTCCTCCAGCCCAGTGTTTCTCATGATGTACTCTGAATATAAGTTAAATAAGCAGGGTGACAATATACAGCCTTGATGCACTCCTTTTCCTATTTGGAACCAGTCTGTTGTTACATGTCCAGTTCTAACTGTTGCTTTCTGTCCTGCATACAGTTTTCTCAAGAGGCAGGTCAGGTGGTCTGGTATTCCTGTCTCTTTCAGATTCTTCCACAGTTTCTTGTGATCCACACAGTCAAAGGCTTTGGCATAGTCAATAAAGCAGAAATGGATGTTTTTCTGGAACTCTCTTGCTTTTTCGATGTAGTGGAGTTTATATAGGGCAGTGATTTTAAATTTTGATAAAGTCCATTTGAACAATTTTTGTCTTATGTTTAATACTTTTGTGTTCTATGTGATCTATCCTATGAGAAGTTGTGAAGATTATTTTTGAAGTTTTATGATTGTAGCCTGCATATTTAGGTCAGTGGTCCACTTCAAGGTAATTTTTATGTGTAGTATATTAGTTGATGATTTTCTAAATACAAATATGTAATTATTCCTACAAGATTTATTTTAAAAACTTCCCTTTCCCTTTTGAATAGCTTTGATATCTTTGACTAAAATCACTTGACCATAATGGCTTGTTTTTGGACATTATATTTTCTTCTGCCCTTGTGTCGCTCAGTCATGTCTGACTCTTCTCAACCCCGTGTACTGCAGCATACTACGCTTCCCCATCCTTCACTATCTCCTGGAGTTTGCTCAGACTTGTGTCTATTGAGTCCATGGTGCCATCCAACCATTTTATCCTCTGTCACCCACTTCTCCTCCTGCCTTCAATCTTTTCCAGCACCAGGGTCTTTTCCAATAAGTCAGCTCTTTGCATTAGGTGGCCAGAATATTGGAGCTTCAGCATCAGTCCTTCCAGTGGATATTCAGGGTTGATTTCCTTTAAAATTTCCTTTTGGTCTTGCTGTCCAACGGCCTCTCGAGAGTCTTCTCCAGCACCACAGTCCCAAAGCATCAATTCTTCATTGCTCAGCCTTCTTTATGGTCTAGCTCTCACATTGGTACATGACTGCAAAAACCACAGCTTGGACTATATGGACCTTTGTCAGCAAAATATTTTCTTCTATTAATCTATTAATCTCAGTACCATGTTGTTTGGTATAGATTAATAGTAAGTTGAGTAAAATGAGATAGAGTTAATCCTACATATTTTGCTTTTTTAAAATTGCTTTGACTATTTTATTTGCATTTTCAAATAAATTTTAAAATCAACTTCTCAAGTCTTACCAAAGAAAAAAATGCCTGCTGGAACTTTGATTAAAATTGCATTGAATTTGTGAGCCAATTAGAAAGAGTCTTTTAATCTCTTCATTCATTGTAGAGATGTATTGTGTGTGTTAGTTGCTCAGTCGTGTCCAACTCTTTGTGACTTCATGGACTGTGGGCCAGTCCCTGTTAGGCTCCTTTGTCCATGAAATTCTCCAAGCAAGAATACTGGAGTGGGTTGCCATTTCCTTCCCCTGGGGAGCTTCCCAATCCAGGGATCGAACCCCAGTCTCCTGCATTGCAGGTGGATTCTTTACTATCTGAGCAAACAGGAAAGCCCTAGGAATGCACTACGGTTAACTCAGTAGATCCACCTGCCAATGCAGGAGACACAAGGGAAGTGGGTTCAATCTCTGGATCAAGAAGATCCTCTGGAGGAGGAAATGGCAACCCACTCCAATATTCTTGCTTGGAAAATTCCATGGTCAGAGGAACCTGGTAGGCTGCAGTCCACCGGCTTGCAAAGAGTTGGACACAACTGAGCAAGCACACACACGTGTGCATATGACCGTATTATGGATAAAACAGGAGAAAAATTTAGTTGAGATCCACTACAAAGTTTTCTTCTGTTAAAAGAAACACAAAAGAGGAAATAACTTCTCCTGAACATTGTAGCATGAATACATGATGTGTGTGGAGCTGCAATGCCCGTTTTAGGACCATAAGGAGAAATTCAGTAAAGTTGTTCCCTGATGCTTTTTTTTGCACTTCTTTCATTCCAGTGGGTTGATGAAAAGGTGGGAGGCAAACCTTAATGATTAATCCTTCACCTTAAATGAAGGGAATATACTTACCTTACCCCCCCCCCCCAGTTGTAAGAATATTATTTGTTCACTAAAGGAAGTAAAACAATAGTGAATTATATGAAGTAAAATTTTAAATATCTCCAAGCCCTGGTGGTTTTCTTGTGCATGCAAAAACTTCTGTCTACAAACACATTGCTGCTAAATCGCTTCAGTCGTGTCCGACTCTGTGTGATCCCATAGACGGCAGCCCACCAGGCTCCCCTGTTTCTGGGATTCTCCATGCAAGAATAATGGAGTGGGTTGCCATTCCTTCTCCAATGCATGAAAGTGAAAAGTGAAAGTGAAGTCACTCAGCTGTGTCCGACTCTTGGTGACCCCATGGACTGCAGCCTACCAGGCTCCTCCATCCATGGGATTTTCCAGGCAAGAGTACTGGAGTGGGGTGCCATTGCCTTCTCCAACAAACACATTAATACTTCTTTTAAAAAGTTCGTTTATTTTGTTTGATTGCATTGGGTCTCAGCTGCAGCCCACAGGCTCTTTTTGCATCATGGGGGCTTCTCTAGTTGTGGTGTGTGGGCTTAGTTGCCCCATGGCACGTGGGATCTTAGTTCCCTGACCAGGGATCAAACTGGCATTATTGCATTGCAAAGCGGATTCTTTTTATTTATCTTCACTTTCCCTTCATGGGTCTCTGTATTCAAGACCTTTGTTTTGGATTGTCAACAACTGGTTTGGCCCTTTGAGGCTTCCTATCAGGAATGCTTTAAGTCAAAATGCATGTGTGGGAAGGCGGATTATTAATCACCGGACCACAAGGGAAGTCCCAATACATTTTCCCCCCCACAAATACTGTATGTATTAAATATCAGTAACTTGCAGCTTCGATTTAATGATAATAGATGTGGAAAGCTTCACAGAAAAGAAAATGATCGAAGTATCATAATGAATAGTTAATAGCTTACAGGCGGGGAAGGTAAATGACTAGGAGTGGTGTACAGGGATATTTACATAAGTCAGATGATACTTTTGTCTAAGAGAAGATCTTGTGCAAAGGCTAAAAAGTGTGGTGATTTTAGGAGACCAATTCGCATATTAAATGATAAGAGTGAAGAAGTTTACAAGGTGAGTGGTGAGAAATGAACCTGGAAAGTGGATCAGATGAAAAAAGGTCCATTGTGAACTTTATAATGCAGAATATAAGAAGCCATAGAAGGATTTTAAGTAGTTGATCAGTATGATCAGATGAATGATTTAATTCCACAATGGATCTTCTGGACCCAGGAATCAAACCCAGGTCTCCTGCATTGTAGGCAGATTCTTCACGTACTGAGCTACGAGGGAAGCCCACTAAATTATAAGCAGCTTATTTAACTGCTCTCTGTTTCCATATTTGCAAAATGCGGACAATGGAAAAAGGGTGGTTAGGATTAAATCAGAAAGCCCATGTGAAATACCTCATCAGGTTACTAGCATATAGTAAGTTTTCAGTTAAGTACTGATTTTGCTTTACTCTCTGGCTTTTTTGGTTGTTCTATGATTGACTAAAACACCAATGTATAGAAGTATAATTGCCCTACTTACGGAGAGGAGGGTATTTGGGAAACTTTTAAAATATTTACCTCAAGCAAAGCGAATTTCATTTGAAACTATGCTTGTGAAGTTACTTAACTGTTGCGAATCATTTAGACTCAGAACCAAGAGATCATTGCCCAAACTTAGTTCAGCACATCTGAATTATGTAATTCGTGGGTAACAGGCAAGTACTGAGCATTTGGAAATATGAACATAAAGATGCATGAACTTGAACTTCAGTGGGATAAATAAACAACTGTATACAATAGGGTGAAAACAGCGCCAGAAGTGCATGCTAGCACAGCTGCCCGACTGGTGTCTGGCAAACATGATGATCTTAGTTTGAGAATATCTTCACTTCCTGATAAGCAGCAAGAAGTAGGGCTGTGCCATCCTTCCATCGTGTTTGCTGGACCCCAAATCCCTGCTGACTGTTCAGCACGGGCTGTGTTCTCTTCTGAGGAAGCACTGTCGGGACCAGCTCAACAACGAACCGACCCAAGGGAGCGGAGCCGCAGAAGAATAAGGAAAAAGAAGACTCAGAAATGAAGTGGGGATCAGGGGTCTGATGCCATTCTCAGGCCTTGCAGGCCTTTTGTTGTTAACTTCTCCTTCCTTGCTTGTGCTTTAGAGACATCTGTTCTTTAGGCTCAGATGTCAAACCTTCAGGCCTTTCAGGCTTCTGTTTAGCCCTTCGGCTAGTGACGCCCTTTCTCAGCAACCCCCTCAAGGCTTTGGTTACTGGTTTTCCATCAGTCACATCAGTACTTCAGCATCTTGTTTTCAAGATGTCTTTCCATGTTGTACTTTTTACTGCTCCCAGCCCTTCACCTGGGGCTGATGAGAAAGTCATTCTTATTTTTCAAAGAAGACCTGTTAATTATAGCACAGGCCTGTGCATAGCATATTCCCTACAAGCACAATGTGAAAACTGCAGTTACACACAAATATTTTTAAACCTCCATATCTAGAAACCCCTAGCTGTGTTTTTTATATCTTGGTTACAGAAATGATACTTAATGTCTAAAATATGAGTTATGCATCTAGAAGAGTTCTTAGGACATTTTCTGGATATAGTCTTTGAATCCCACTTTAATTTTATTTTCAGTTCATTTACAAAGCTACCTCATCTGGCAGGAACGGAACAAAATCTATTGCTTGCCAAGAAAATCCAAAACCAGTGGAAGAAATTTGGACTGGATTCAGCCGAGTTGGTGCACTATGATGTTCTCCTGTCTTACCCTAATGAGACAAATGCCAACTACATATCAGTCACGGATGAACATGGAATGGAGGTGACTGATTTACAATATTGTATTAGTTTCAGGTGTACGGCAAAGTGATTCCATTTTATGTAATTTTTTTTTCAGATTATTTCCCATTATAGATTATTATAAGTTTATGAATATTGTTTCCTGTGTTACATAGTAAATCTTCATTACTTCCCTACTTGTATCTGTTAGTGTATCTGTTAATCCTGCAGTGCATGCTAAGTTGGTTCAGCTGTGTCTGACTCTTTTTGATCCCATGGATCATACTCTAGCAGGATGCTCTGGCCATGGGATTCTCCAGGCAAGAACATTGGAGTGGGTTGCCATTTTCTCCTTCAGGGGATCTTCCTGACCCAGGGATCGAACCCGAGTCTCTTATGTCTCCTGCCTTGGCAGGCAGGTTCTTCACCACTAGCACCACCTGGGAAGCTCCAGAATATTGGAGTAGGTCACCGTTGCATTCTTAAGGGGATCTTCCCAACCCAAGGATCAAACCTGTGTCTCCTGCCTGTCTCTTGTGTTGTCAGGTAGATTCTTTACCACTTGAGCCACCTGGGAATTGTTAATCTATACTCCTATTTTATTCCTTCCCCCATTACTTCCCTGGTGGCTCAGATGGTGAAGAATCTGCTCGCAATGCGGGAGACCTGGGTTCGATCCCTGGGTTGGGAAGATTCCCTGGAGGAGGGCATGGCAACCCACTCCAGTGTTCTTATCTGGAGAATCCCATGGACAGAGGAGCTTGGCGGGCTACAGTCCACGGGGTCACAGAGTTGGACACGACTGAGACAGCACTTCCCTTTCTTCGTTAGTAATCATGAGTTATTTTCTATGTCTAAACCTTTCTCTTTTGTATATAGATGGATCCATGTTATTTTTTAGATTCCAAATAAAAGTGATGTGTTTGTGTCTCTGACTTCCGTCACTTAGTATGATATTCTCTAGATTTACCCCTCTTGCTTGCCAATGGCAGTATTTATTACTCTTTTATGGCTGAGTAATATTCCATTGTATATGTAAGCCAAATCTTATTAAGCCAGTTGTCTGTTAGTGGGTATGTGGCTTGTTTGCATGTCTTAGCCATTGTAAATTGTGCTGTTGCAAATATTTCGGTGCATGTACCTTTTCAAATCAGAGTTTTTGTCGTTTCTGTATATATGCCCCCAAGTAGAATTGCTAGATCATACCGTAGCTCTATTTTTAGTTTTTTAAGGAGCCTCCATACTGTTCTGTATAGTGGCTGTACCAATTTACATTCCCATTAACGGTGCAGGAGGGTTCCTTTTCTCTCCACCTTTTCTTGCATTTGTTTTACATTTCTCTGTTGCTTAGCAATGTTGAGTATCTTTTCATGTGCCTGTTCACCATCTGTATGTCTACTTTAAAGAAACATCTATTGAGGCCTTTTGCCCACAAAATGCATTATTCTTTAATAGCAATCTGAAATGTTTCTAACTTTATGTGTTTCAATTCTTGCTAGATTTTCAACACATCATACGTTGAGCCACCACCAGATGGATATGAGAATGTTAAGAATATTGTACCACCCTATAATGCCTTTTCACCCCCGGGCACGCCAGAGGTAAAATAAAAGACACTCAGTTCTTTAAGCCTTTATATAAAAACACCTATGTAAAGGACTAAAACCAAGAAAATTAGGTGGATCGTACAAGTTAATTCATAATTTGAGACTCCATCCTCTACATAACTTCCCTAAAAACAATTTTTATTTACTTTAATTTTTTTTTAATTTTTATTTTTTAGTTTGTTTTGCTTTACAATACTGTATTCGTTTTGCTATACATTGATATGAATCAGCCACGAGTGTACATGAGCTCCCAATCCCGACCCCCTCCCCCACTGCGCCCCACACCATCTCTCTGGATCATCCCCGTGCATCAGTCCCAAGCATCCTGCATCAAACCTAGACCGGCGATTTGTTTCACTTATGATATCATATATGTTACAATGCCACTCTCCAAAATCATCCCACCCTCTCCCTCTCCCACAGAGTCCAAAAGGCTGTTCTATACTAAAAACAATTTTTAGAAAAGAAATACTTGAGAGCCAGACCCTGATAAGCACATGCCATTCGTTGAAATGACTCAGAAACTGCTGCACATGTCTTAATTCAGTAAGGGCAATAGATAGTTTTCAAACTTTTTTTCCTTTGTCCATTGTCTGACTTTGTTATAGATTAATAGATCTGAATCGATAAATCATACCACAGATGTTCTTAATACCACGGTTGGAAATAAATACCATGGTTGGAAATAACGTAGCTACTTTTATTTATAGTATTCCCCATAGCTCAGTGTATACTAGTAATTTCTTCAAACATTTAAACACTGTTTAAATATTTTACATATTGTCTTTTTTTTTTTTTAACTTTCAGGATACTGAAATATTTTAAAAGACTTCTCCAGAATTAGCATGGGTCTGTTTATTAAGCCCAAGACAAGAAAGCTAACTTTTTATTATGACGCAGTATTGTGGAGCAAACTTCTGCTTTGGTTTTCTCTTTAGCAGTGTTTTGTATTTTTGCTGTTGTTGATTCTTTCTATTTTTATTTCCAACAGGGGGAGCTTGTGTATGTGAACTACGCTCGTACCGAAGACTTTTTCAAACTAGAAAGAGAGATGAACATCAGTTGCACTGGAAAGATTGTTATTGCCAGATATGGGAAAATCTTCAGAGGAAACAAAGTACTTTGCTATTTGCTTTTCTAAAGGGAAAAATAATATATAACCAGTAAATATAAACGATTTACATCATTTGCATTATGGTTTCCAAAAATTGCCATTGGTTGGTTTAGTCACTGAGTAGTGTCTGACTCTGTGCAACCCTATGAAATGCAGTCCACCAGGCTCCTCTGTCCATGGGATTCTCCAGGCAGGAATACTGGAGCGGGTTCCATCTCCTTCTCCAGAATTGCCATATATATTTATAAATTTGTTATTTTCATGATTGCGCAGAAAAATCTTGGGGTTTTATTTGTTTGCTTGTCTTTTGTTGTTTTTGCTACCTCGCCTATCTGGAAAGGGAAATTACTCTTCTTAGTTTTATTACCAAGGCTATGTTGTTTTTTTATTAAAATGATGAAATTTTATATAAACTAAAAAATGAAAATCCATATATTACTCAATTCATTCATTGCCCAGATGTAATCAATTCTTAATAGGTCTTTTCAGGCCTAATTTTGTGAAATATGAATGTATGTCTTCATGTACTCATTTTACGTAATTCTTTTTTTTTTAACGAAGAGGGCATCAGATACTACATATTGTATAAATTTATTTTTTCACTCAATAATAACTCAGAGGTCAGCACATTGAGAGTTATATAATAAGATGGTTAAGAGTACAGGGTGCTAGATCTGTGTAACCTGGCATCTCGTCTGGGGCAGGTTCCCTATGCTCTAGATCTTTTCCTGTGAGCAAGTTACTTGACCTCTCTGTGCCAGTGTTTCTTCTTGTGTGAAATAGGAATGCTAATAATAACATTAATCTCCTAGAATCCACAGTGGGATTTATCAACCTTACTTTTCAAAGCGCTTAGGATAGTTACTGGTACTGAGTAATTTCTTGTAACTGCTTATTAAGTTAATACCTCACTTTGTAAATATCTTTATTTGTTTGGCTGTACTGAGTTTGAGCTTCCCTGGTGGCTCAGAGGGTAAAGCATCTGCTTGCAATGCGGGAGATTGGGTTCGATCCCTGAGTTGGGAAGATCCCCTGGAGAAGGAAATGGCTACCCACACCAGTACTCTTGCCTGGAAAATCCCATGGACAGAGAAGCCTGGTAGGCTACAGTCCATGGGGTCGCAAAGCGTTGGACTCAACTGAGTGACTTCCCTCACTTCACCGAGCTTTAGTTGTAGCACATGGGATCTCCAGTCGTGGCGCTTGAGCTCTCATAACTAGCACGTGGGATCTAGTTCCCTGACCAGGGATCACGCCTGGGCTCCCTGCATTGGGAACTCCGAGTCTTGGCCACTGGACCATCAGGGAAGTTCCTCCCTCATCATTTTGGATGGCTTTGTAATATTTCACAGAATTATTAAGCAATTTATTTAACCATTCCACTTGTCTTGTCTTAAATTTGTTACTATTACAAATATTTATATTGTGAGCATCTTTGTCCATATGTACTTGAACATTTGTATGAGGATTTTTGTAATATAGATTCACTCCTAGAAGCTGAATGGCTACATCATAGTGTACAGTTGACTCAAATCTATGACAACATAGATTTGAACTATGTGAGTCCACTTGGGCATGGATATTTTCCATAGTTAATAATAGTATTATACAGGTACTACATGGGCTTCCCAGGTGGCTCAGTGGCCTGCTAAAGCAGCAGACACACAGGAGGTATGGGTTCAGTCTCTGGGTCAAGATCTCCTGGAGCAGAAAAGGGCAACCAACTCCAGTATCCTTGCCTAAAAGATCCCATGGACAAAGGAGCTTGGCAGGCTATAGTCCACAGGGTCACAAAGAGTTGAACAGGAATGGGAAACTATGCACGCATTCAATTTCTACAAGGTCAGATGCTGGTTGAAACCACAGATGCAGACAAACAGAGAATGCAGAGGGCCAAGCCTAAGTTATTCTTGGATTAACCCTGCATTGTTCAAGGATCAGTTGTACATTATTTCAAAAGTTGGATGGGCATCATAGATTTGTACTTCAAAAAAGTTGTATCAGATTTTACTTTTGCTCATCTTTGAATACTGGGAAGTGTTTTAGCTGATTGATGGTTATCTATCTTTCATTATACTACTTCTGATAATCATTCAGTATCTTACAGGATACATTTTTCTATTTGTAGTCAGTTTGAATTGTTAGAAAATATTTAAAAAGCACTGGGTGATGTTTCAGACACTAAGTTCTAGGTAGATCTTCTTCTTTTCTTTCTCTTCTCCTCTTCTGCCCCAGCTCTCTGCAGTGAGATGATGGAGTGTTAACCATTGGACCACCAGGGACTTCACCTGTGTAGGATTTTGAATTAGCCTTCTTAGCTCCACAGACAGTTACATCATCTTAAGTCTGTGGTCTGGAGGAAGCACAAGCTGGAGTCAAGATTGCCGGGAGAAATATCAATAACCTCAGATATGCAGATGACACCACCTTTATGGAAGAAAGTGAAGAGGAACTAAAGAGTCTCTTGATGAAAGTGAAAGAGGAGAGTGAAAAAGTTGTCTTAAAGCTCAACATTCAGAAAACTAAGATCATGGCATCCGGTCCCATCACTTCATGGCAAATAGACGGGGAAACAGTGGCTGACTTTATTTTGGGGGGCTCCAAAATCACTGCAGATGGTGATTGCAGCCACGAAATTAAAAGTTGCTTACTCCTTGGAAGGAAAGTTATGACCAAGCTAGACAGCATATTCAAAAGCAGAGACATTACTTTCCCAACAAAGGTCCATTTAATCAAGGCTATGGTTTTTCCAGTGGTCATGTATGGATGTGAGAGCTGGACTATAAAGAAAGCTGAGCTCTGAAGAGTTGATGCTTTTAAACTGTGGTGTTGGGGAAGACTCTTGAGAGTCCCTTGGACTGCAAGGAGATCCAACCAGTCCATCTTAAAGGAGATCAGCCTTGGGTGTTCATTGGTAGGACTGATGATGAAGCTAAACCTCCAATATTTTGGCCACCTGATGTGAAGAGCTGACTCATTGGAAAAGACCCTGATGCTGGGAAAGATTGGGAGCAGGAGCAGAAGGGGACGACAGAGCATGAGATAGTTGGATGGCATCACCAACTCGAGGGACATGAGTTTGGGTGGACTCCGGGAGTTGGTGATGGACAGGGAGGCCTGGCGCGCTGCAGTTCATGGGGTCACAGAGTCGGACACGACCGAGTGACTGAACTGAACTGAAGTCTATGGTGTTCTAAATGTTGGAGAGTATGCGTGCTCAGTCGCCTTGGTCATGTCCAGCTCTTTATGATCCAATGGACTGTAGCCCAGCAAGCTTCTCTGTCCATGGGAGTTTCCAGGCAAGAATACTGGAGTGGGTGTCCATGCTCTCCTCCAGGGGATCTTCCTGACCCAGGAATAGAACCCACATCCACGTTGCCTCCATTGCAAGCAGATTCTTTATCATTGAGCCACCTGGGAAGCCCAAACACTGAGGGGTAGATCGTTAAAGTGAGTTAGACGAGGTCCTTGGTCTCAAAAATAGTAGTAGAGAAGAAAGATGTTTAAAAGTTATTTTACAGTGCTTTGATCCATCTTGTAATATAATCATATACAAAATATAGAAGATGTGTAGGAAAGAGAGACATTAATTTTGCAGTTTTAGGTATAATAGAAATGCTTCACAGAAAAGGTAATAACTTGTTTGGAGTTATGTTGAATAAATGCGAGTTGTTAAGTCTACCTAGGCAGAAACCGTATTCAAGCCAAAAAGAACTGATTGTTACCAGTGTGATAATAAAAGTGTGTAAGTTTCTTTATGTTATTAATTTGGTTTTATCTTACATGGGTAAGTCAGTCTTTTGCCATTTCTACATTATGGATTGCTTATTGCCCCTACAGGTTAAAAATGCCATGTTGGCAGGAGCCAAGGGAATCATCTTGTACTCAGATCCAGCTGACTACTCTGCTCCTGGGGTACAGCCATATCCCAAAGGGTGGAACCTTCCTGGAACTGTTGCCCAGAGAGGGAATGTGTTAAATCTGAATGGTGCTGGTGACCCCCTCACTCCAGGCTATCCAGCTAAAGGTAATAGATGAGCCTGTTATGGCCCACTCATATTTGCAAAAATATTACTTGTCCTTACAAAATGCATAAAAGTAAGCATCTATAGAATACCATTAAAATTGTGTGCAATTGTATTTCAGATTGCTACTGCTAGGAATTTAAAAGAATTTCCCTTTTATTATTTCAGCTTTAAGTGTCCACGAGGTGTGGACGTGGAGTGGGGAGTTCAGTTTTCGTCTGCCTTTAGTAGAGGTTGAAGAACACATGTCCAGAGTAATACTATTCTTACCAAACTAGAACTTAGGGTTTCTGAACTGTGTAATGATTTTATTTTTCTATAGATCACATATTTTTACTTTTGAAAATATCTATGAGTTTTATTTGTGTGATTTAATATGTAAAATGTGAAAAGTTTTCACATTTGTGTAACTATATCCGCAATCAAGATAATGGTGTCCATTACCCTTTGAAAACTTTGATCTCATCTTTTAGTGATGCCTTCCTCTCAACCCACTCCCTCCCTGCCAGTCCCTAGGAACCACTGATTTGCCTTCTGTCTAGTATAATTATTTTGAGCTTCAGCTATGCTGATGTCTGTGTCCATATTTCAGTTCTTTTTGTCATGGTTGTTGAATGGTATTCCATTGAATGGACACTCTACAGTTTGTTTACTTGTTTACTTTTTCTTGGGAATTTAGATCGCTTTAAGTTTTGGAGATATTGCACATAAAATTGCTACGAACAGTTGTATGCACGTCTTTATATGTATATATACTTTTGTCTTTCTTGAGTCAATGAATAGAAATGGCATGGCTGGATAACAGGATAGATGATTTTCAAATTGTTTTCCAAAGTGGTTGTACCATTTTGCATTCTAGCAGCAGTGTGTGAGTGTTCCATTTGCTGCATCCTTGCCAGCACTTAGTATGGTTGATCTTTTTAACTTTCCATTCTAATCGATATGAAGGTCTCCAAGTTACAATTCTTTTTCAAAGTTTTGGTAGCTATTCTGGTTCCTTCCCATATGAATTTTAGAACTGGCTTATCAATTTCTACCAAAAAGTCTCCTGGGAAGTTGATTGAGGTTGAATTAAATCTACAAGTCAGTTTTGGGAAAATTGATATTTTAAAATATGAAATCTTCTGACCCATAAACCTGGTACAGCTCTCGATTTACTTAGGTATCCATAACTTTCTCTCAGCGCATTTGTTGTGTCACTGTACAGACCATGTGTATCTTTTTTCACATTTATCCATAATAATTTCATAGTGTTATTCTTTTTTAAATTACATTTTAAATTTCAATTTCCAGTTGGCCATTGTTAGTAAATGGAAATGTTGTTTCTAGAGGAAACATGCTGATCTTGTGTATTGATTTTGTATTCTGTAAACTTATCAGTAATTAGTTCTGCTAGGTTTTTGTGGATTCCATCAGCTTTTGTGTAGGTGATCATGTCATACGCACATAAAGACAGTTTTATTTCTTTGTTTTTATTCTGGATGCCTTTTCTTTTTCTTTCCTTATTGTAGTATCTGGTACTTCTAGAACATTGCTGTAAAAAGTTGTTAGAACAGATATCGTTGCCATGTTCCTGCCCCAAAGATTGTCCCTGTCTTTCTCTGTTAAGTAGGATCTTAGCTATAGGGTGTGGGTTTTATTTTTTTTTCTTTCAGATTTTATAGATTCTTTTTTATCAGATTGAGGAAGTTCACTTCTGTCTTAAAGTGCTATGAATTTTTATCTTAGCACATTAATCTCATTTGATTAGCAATGTGTACTGAATTTTGTCAGATTCTTTTACTGTACCTAATGAAATGATCTTAAATTGTTCTTATCTATATTTTTCTTCAATTGTACCTATTGATTTGGAGGGGGGCTTGCACCTCGTGCAGCTTATTGGATGTTCTCGAATAAGGTATTCAAGGCAGGCCATGCTTGTAAAGACAGAATCCTAACCACTAGGCTACCAGCAAATTCCCCAGATTGATTTTTGAGTGTTAAACCGAAACAACCTGAGATAAACTCTAATGGAACATTCTTTAAAAAAAAAAATTATGTATGACTGCTCTGAGTCTTCATGGCTGTGTGCAGGCTTTCTGTAGTTGTAGTGAGTGGGGCCTACTCAAGCTGCAGTGCAGAAGCTTCACATAGCAGCGCCTTCTAGTTGCAGAGCACAGACTCTAGGTACACGAGCTTTAGCAGTCACGGCACTCAGGCCCAGCAGTTGTCACACAGGGGTGTAGCTCAGCATGTGTGAGCTTCCTGGACCAGGCACTGAACCCTTGCTGTTGCCCTGGCAGGTGGATTCTTAACCACTGGACCACCAGGGAAGTCCTCACTGTATTATTCTTTTATGTCATATTGGTATATTACTGGATTTGTGCTAAACATTTTGCTAAGAATGTCTTTAATAATAACGGATATTGTCCTATCAATTTACTTTCTTGTAGTGTCTCTGTCTTATTTTGGTATCAGTAACATTGACTTCATGGAATGAATTAAAAATTACTTCATTGTCTTCATTTGTCTGCAGGTGTTTATGTAGAATGGGTTTGATTTTGAATGTAAATGTGGCTCAGTGGTAAAGAATCCACCTACCAATGCAAGAGACGCCAGAGATGCGGGTTTGATTCCTGGGTTGGGAAGATCCCCTGGAGGAGGAGATGGCAACCCACTCCAGTGTTCTTGCCTGGAGAATCCCTTGGAGAGAGAAGCCTGGTGGGCTACAGGCCATGGGGTTGCAAAGAGTCAGCTGTGACTGAGCAACTGAGTGTGACATGGCATGATATAGAATCTTTCAGTGAATTGATATGGGCCTAGTGTTTGGTTGGTAGGAATGTTTTTAGCTGCAAATTAAATTTCTTCAGTAGGTATATGGCTGTTTACATTATGTATTACATCTTGAGTGAGATTTGGTACTTTAAGATTTTGTCCATTTCATCTAANCCACAACTCACTGGATGTGTAAACTTACACCAGTTACCCAATCTTTCTCCGATTCAGGTTCCTTCTCTGAAATGAAGACAGAACTAGTTTCTGCCTGATAGAATTATTATGAATAGATGAAATCATTATATCAATATCATGGGAAAAGCATTCAGTCAGTGCTTGCTATTACTGTATTGTATAACTGTTGATTCCTTTTCAGATTTACTAATGTCTGTTTTTTGTTTAATGTATGTGCAAATGCAACTCAGTAATTGTTTTTTGAGTGTAACCAGCAGCTTTTCTAGAAATTAATTTCTTCTTCTCCTTCATTTCATATGTTTAGGATTTCTTGAACCTAGTGCTTCTCTAATTAAAGTCAGAAGCAGAGAGGCTGATGCACTGATGTTTCCCATTTCCCCTCACTATTTTGGTTTTTTCCTTAGCTCTTTTTTTGGTGGGAGGCTGTGCTGTGAAGCACGTGGGATCTTAGTTCCTCAACCAGGGCTTGAACCCAGGCCCCAGCAGTGAAAGGCCAACTCATAACCTCTGGACCGCCATGGAATTCCTCTTCTTAGCTCTTACCACTAGCATATCAACATTTTACTTATGTATCTCAATTATGGTTCTCTCGCTAGGATGTAAGCTCTGCAAGGGAAGGAAATTTCACAGTTCCCAGCACTTAGTAAATCCTCAATATATCTTTGTTAAATGTCTGAATAAAACCACATCAGCTTACTTTGTGATTTCTTTTAGAAACTGTGATGCTCAGCCTTTTTTTCTGTCATTTTCTTTTTCTCTTGACAGCTATTTGGGAGGAATTGCTTCACCAGATGAGAGCTGGAAGGGAGGTCTCAACGTGAGTTACAACATTGGGCCTGGCTTTATAGGACACGATTCTTTCAGGTAGTTTTATGTTACTTTCGTATCTTAGTAAAAGTTTACATAGTTAATGGAAAAATGTCAAGATAAGTGTTCTACCAGTTTTGTTTTGCTTATCTTTTTTTCTCATTTTTCATAGTGAATAATTATCATTTAGAAGTACTTAGCGCTTCTCTTGTGGCTCAGATGGCAATGCAGGAGATCTGGTTTCAATCCCTGGGTTGGGAAGATTCCCTGGAGAAGGAAATGGTAACCCACTCCAGTATTCTTGTCTGGAAAACCCCATGGACACAGGAGGCTAGCAGCCTCCAGTCCAAGAGGTCTGCAAAGAGTTGGACATGACTGGGTGACCAAGCAAAAGAATTACGTATGGAATGATGTATTAAATTCTTCTTCCAACAGGGATATCACAACATTTGCTTTTTACGTCTCAAAAATTGCTACATCTGAGTTACAGGTTTAACATTTTAACTCTCCTCTTTTTTTTCTAAAGTATTTATTTGGGTGTGGCAGGTCTTGGTTGCCGCACGTGGTATTGTCCCTGACCAGGGACTGAGCTAGGGCTCCCTGCACTGGGAGCGTGAAGTCTCAGCCACTGGACCACCAGGGGAGTCCCTTAACTTCCCTCTTTACCTAACATTTTTAAATAGCTCTTCAGATAGCTGTCAAAATGCTATGCATGTGAAAGAAAAGAACGTGAAGTCACTCAGTCCTGTCCGACTCTTTGCAACCCCATGGACTGTAGCCTATCAGGCTCCTCTGTCCATGGGATTTTCCAGGCAAGAGTGCTGGAGTGGATTGCCATTTCCTTCTCCAGGGGATCTTCCCAACCCAGGAATCGAACCCAGGTCTCCCGAATTGCAGGCAGACGCTTTGCCATCTAAGCCACCAGGGAAGCTATGCATGTGAAACACTAGCTTAACTTAAAGGAAGGAGTAAAAGAGAAGAGCGATAGTTTCCAGCCTTTTTACTTCCTATGTGTGTGGGTTAAATAAGTTAAAATGGGTATGCACATAACTAATAAGGCTCAATACACTTATTTTAGCTATTATTGTTATCAACCCATGATAGCACCTTTGAGGAGGCATGATCACAGAATATGTTTCATTGAGCTTAATTTTACAGAAAGAATAAGTTTTCCAGTGGATCAAGTTAGGCAGGAAATGTCAGTGGCAGAGAATAGCTTGTCCAGAGTTGTAGAACATCATGGCCTGATCAGAACTTTAAGTACTTTGATTTGCCTGAAAGGTAGAGAGGAAGGGAAGCTTAAAAACTGATGAATCACAGAAAATATAGCTGTTTTTATTAAGACAAAATTATTAAGTTAGTCTTGTTCACTAGAAATTTACTTAACAATATAAGATTGTATTCTGGGAATGTCTTTTAATTTCTATTAAAAGTTTTATTTCAGAACTTTTAAGTTATTGCTGCTGACAAGTGTTCAGCCATGTCTGACTTTTTGCAGCCCCATGGACTGTACCCTGCCAGGCTTCTCTGTCCATGGGATTTTTCCAGGCAAGAATACTGGAGTGAATTGCCATTTCCTTCTCCAGGGGATCTTCCCAACACAAGGATCAAATCTGGGTCTTTTGCATCTGCTGCATTGGCAGGCAGATTCTTTACCATTAGCACCACCTGGGAAGCCCTTTAAAGTATTAGGAGTTTAGTTTTATTTTATAGGAATTTTAGAAATATTTTTATGTAAGTGCTTACTTATCTCTGTCTCTCAATTAGAATGGACTTCTTTTAATATGAGACTTTATTATCTAATTATTAATACTCCCTCAAGGTACACAGTGAAAGATATATGCCTTTCTGATTTATGAACAGAAACATACAAACACAGAGAAATCAATAAACACATAGCTACAGTCACAGTTCAAGAGTAAGCTCAGAAAGAGAACATCTCCCTGGTGAAGATATCAAAAAGCTGTCCATCTTCACCGTGAGCAAAAATCTCTATTTGATTCGAACTAAAAATGGGCAGATACACAATTTTTTAAAAAATAATTGCTGAAAACAAGACTCGGTGTCATTTCTCCTCTAAGAGATCTTAATAATAATGTATTGATCAACTTATAGAGATCACCAAATGATAAGACCTGAAACCAAAGTCTTTACCGTTGCCACTGTAAATGGGGTTTAACTTATCTGCTGTAAGCAAACTAGAAACATAAACAAAACAGAATCAGTAGAAAAAAATAAGTTGGAGATACAGAGGTTCAGCCAAGTTAAAATTTTATTGCTGCTTGGAATGTACATATGAGAGTCAAGGAAGATGTGTTAGGGTTTAAGCTGCCCATTCTTGGCTCTCCAAGAAGAATCCATTGTACATCTCAGTGGGACTTCCAGAAATGATAAAGGATGATTTTTTTTAAGTAAAACCATAATTCTCATATGAATACAAAATGAGTTTGTGTAAAAATTTTATTTAATGCAATCAGGGGAACCCGAAAGGAGTTAAAAGCTGGTTCAAAGGAGAATTCAAAGATGATACAAAAAATGAGCTCCTTAGGAATGCTGCAATAAGTATGCTTAATAGCTTGATTTCTTCCACATTAGGGAAAGTTTATGTGAGAAATTGTACATTTCAGTGGACATGAATTATTTGTATTACCAGATTTCCACAAGTTAAATTCTGTCTCTGTAGAGTTTTTAAATAGTCTTATCAAACAAAGACTTTGATAGGCAGAAGTAACTCTGATATGTGAGCTGAGTTTGTTCTCAGATTTCTCTTGTATTTCCTTATATAAGAGGATATTCATTCCTTTCACAAATATTTATTGAGCATTTACTGTACCCTGGCACCATTCTGGGCACTGGGGATTCAGCAGTGTACAAAACAGGCAAAAACCTCTGCCGTCTGGAGTCTATATTCTTGAATTCAGTTTATTTGGAATGTAATGAATTTGAAGTGATAGCAGGACATTATGGCCATTATGTGTAATTTAATCTTACAGGCAACATCCCTTTAGTGATTAACTGGTAATAAAATACAACATGTTCTTCCTTGTTACAAGGCGGGGAAGGAAAAGGCCCATCTGAGCCAAATTGCCCCCAGGACAGGTCTTGTGATGGTGCCAGCTTGGAGGTTGGTTTTGGAAGGTTCAGATACAGCACAGGGGTTCCTTGTGTCTGTATGGCTACATCCCTAGTGATATCATTGTCATTCAGATTCCTGGCAAATCAAATTCTCTCAGCATAGAATCCCAAATTGAAGATCAAATTCCTCTGGAAATCATTTCTGTCGATGGTAAAGCAGGAGATGCCCCAAAGTCAATTTCCCAAGTTGTACAGAATTTCAGGAACTTCATTTGCAGAGCCCACAGTGTTCTTGCTGACGCCCTGGAAACCATAGCAGTACTTCTCTATGTAATTCTTTCAGATACTTCTGGAGTCGGTGATTCTAAACACTAGAAAAATATAAAGATTAAAGATATAGATGACCTTCTTTGAGAATCTGAGCAGATAGCTAGTTTATTTTCCATTTAGATTAAAATAGATGGTCTCATTCCTCATTGTTACAGCATTCTTTTATTTTCTTCATTTAATTACATATGTCAGTGAAGTTGGGTTTCTTACTAATAGATCTTAGGCTCATATATTTAGAAACATGCTAAAGAATACTTTTGCTTTTTGCTATTAATTTTTATCATTCAGAAGCAAAAATAAACTCTTTTACCAAATGTCTTAAAATGCAGAACAACACCCATTGATTAGTTTTCCCTTAAAGGCACTTTTTAGTTGAATACTATTTATGAATTATATACACATTCAGAATCACAATGTACTTTTGAGGGGGGAAACACCAGAATCTACACTTAACAATATATAAGATTTGATGTGTTTTTGCATTCAAAAGTGAACTAAAAAGTAGAAAGTTCTGGGGTTCCCTGTGCACTTCCTATGAGCCTGTAATAGATTAAAAATTTTTGTTCCCCTCTGATAAAGAGGCTCAACATTTTCCCATGTCAGTTTGGCTTTATAAAATGTGAATGGCATTTTTTTAAATCACTTTCTGATCTTGATTGTACTTTCCTGTGATCTGGTTTGGTTAATTACAATTGATGAAGGAATATTTAAAAGGCAGGCCCAGATCAGAATCAACAGTGATGGCCTGGAACAGTTTCATCATATAGCTGTCTTATACATTTTAGCAGGTGTTTCTCAAACTGCCATTTAGCAATAGAGTTTATCGTGTTTCTTGTAGGCAGCATTCAATCAGCTCTTTAACAATACACTGATGGACCATTTTGATAATCTTGGAAAATTTTAACTGAATATCAGGAATTAATATTACTATAAAACAAATTAAAAATAAGCATCTCTGGAGACTTCCCTGGTGGTCAGTGGCTAAGACTCTGAGCTCACAATGCAGGGGGCCTGGGTCCAGCCCCTGATCAGATCTCACATGTCACCACTAAGGTTTGGTGCAGCCACATGAATAAATATATATTTTAAAAATTAGGCTTCTTTGCCCTTTAATAGATAATAGGCTCTCTCCCTTATTTTTGTAATTGCGTAGCATGTATTTAAAAAGTTTAGAGTGAATACACAAGCTGTGTTTAATAATAGAATATTTTGAACTTTAAATATCAACAATAGAGCTGTGAGGGAGGAAAAATATAAAATATTGATGTTTGGTTTTTAAAATTTGAATTTAATGTGCGTGCTTCAGTACATGGGAGTAAGATGTCATGGTATCTGCGACTTACTTGCAAATGGCTCAACAATATTACAATTATTTGAGTTTATGTGGTGGGTATTTGGGAAGTTATTGCCCTATTATACAGTTTTCTGTACTTTTGAGATTTCTTATAATAAAACAGTGGAAGAAAGCTGCTAGACATAATGCTCCATGTGAAGTAATTTTTCCCCTTTGAAATTCTAGGAAGGTTAGAATGCATGTTTATAATATCAATAAAATCACAAGGATTTACAATGTAATCGGAACTATCAGAGGATCTGTGGAACCTGGTAAGTTGATGGATTATTGTAGATGTTTGGCTTTACAAGATTGCAAGAAGATTTTAGTCTACAGCTAATTTTTTTCTGGCTGATTTGAAATGACTAACTTTGGAAGAAAAAAGTATAATTCTAAAAGAAGACTCTACATTATGGTGTTCATATCTATGGGGAAACTCAAGAGGAAGGTTTTTTTTTTCTGATTAGAACATAACATTTTTAATATGCTTTATTTTTACTGCAATTTTCGGTTCAGAATAAAATTGAGTACTAGGTACAGAGAGCTCACATGTAACCCTTGCTCCCCTCAAACCCCACATGTAACATCTTGCACCATGGTGGTACATTTATTAGAGGAAGTTTAATTTAAAATCATAAGTTGTACTCTTTATAAATGTATTCAAAGTTGAAGTTCTTTTGAACACATTTTTTCCCAGACAGATATGTTATTCTGGGAGGTCATCGGGACTCCTGGGTATTTGGAGGCATTGACCCAACCAGTGGGGCTGCTACTTTGCAAGAAGTTGCCCAGAGTTTTGGGAAACTGCTCAGTAGTGGTAAGTAGTGTTTCTGTGGTAGGTGGTAACAAAAAGTGACCAACTGAAATTTCCTTTGCTTTTAGACAGATATACCTAGTTGTGTGTGTTGACAATGATTACAGGCTGGAGACCAAGAAGAACAATCATTTTTGCCAGCTGGGATGCAGAAGAATTTGGACTTCTGGGTTCTACAGAATGGGCTGAGGTAAATAAGACAGAAGAGTTCTTGTTTTCTTGGTCAACAGGCAACAGATATTTATATCTCACAACTGAAATGACTTAGCATGCATGCATGCATTGGAGAAGGAAATGGCAACCCACTCCAGTGTTCTTGCCTGGAGAATCCCAGGGGCGGGGGAGCCTGGTGGGCTGCCGTCTATGGGGTCGCACAGAATCGGACACGACTGACGCGACTTAGCAGCAGCAGCAGGAGAGTCACAAATAGGTTCCATTACCTAATATGGTTTTAATTTTGATAAATACTCAGGAGAATTTAGGAGTCAGAGTTTGTTTTTACTTTCATAGCAGATTGGCAAAACAGAATATCCTCTTAATTACTGGACTGTGAACAAATTTATCGCTGTCAAAATATTTTAGTTTGTATTTGTTTCGTAAGAAATCTATATGTTCAGAAAGTAGTTAAAACTGGCAGGCTGTTTCTGGCAAATGACTTAACTTATCTAAAAACTGATACAGATCCTTGGAGTTACTTTTCACGTTTTTAAAGTTTCTTTGGATTTCTTCTATCTAAGAAAACATAAGATGTTCTATTATGGTGTCTATACTGTATTATAATTTCACATTTATAGAGTTGATACATAATTGTAAACATGGGTTTATTTTACCATTCACGAAAGTGCCTGATTGTGGAGTCTAAGATGATAATTTTGTGAATTGACTTATTTTTTGCTTCAGCTATGATTAATTCTGTCACTGACTCTTGATGATTCAAGTGTCTCTCCTAGGCTCCATCTGTCAGCCTCTTCCCTTAGCCTTTCTGTCCAGTATCTCTAAGTTCTTAAATGTGCAAGGTAAGCTCAGAAGGCAAGTGTGCCACAAACAATTTCCCTCATCACCCTCTACTTTATAAGTCCAGATTTTATAGAATTGCTTTGAAGCGTGTCATGTATTTCTTGCCATCTGTTGTTTCTTTCTGACTCCTTTCTTCTTACTTTACTTTAAAATAATACAAATTATTAAAAAAAAGTAAAATAATACAAATTAAATAAATACAGAAGTAAAATCACACACACACAGTTACTTGTATCACTTCTGCTTTGTTCCATTTATATTGGGAAGTTTTATTATTATGCTGATATTGTGAATATGCATTTTGGAATAGACTTAACTTTAGATGAATAATTTCTTAGGAATACATGCATGTATAAACATATATTTCTGTTCCTATAATTTCAGCAGCTTAAAATGAAGAAAATAAATCCAAGATATAATATGCCTTGCATTAATTTAAATACATGTGGGTAAAAAGACAGTTTCGATACTGTTTCTAGTTTTCTGCCAGATTCTTGATCACATTCAGCAGCATCCTTACCTTCTTAAATATAGTTTAAGAATCTTCTCTATTTCTACTGTAAGTCTGTTATAATGGGGACTGTGACTCATTCATCTATAGCAGAGTCAGCTGTCACCTGACCTATGGGGGCAGCTACAGAGACAAGAGTCCTCATTTGTGTACTGACCACTCACAGCTTTTTCATTGTGACGTATCTTTATATGGTAGCAAGCTAGAGTGAGTAGAGAGGTCTCAGCATATTCTCATGTGTGTGACACTAGCCTTCCTCTGCTTTATCTTTTAGGGTAAGTGTGTCAGAGAGAGAGAGAGAGAATGTCTGGTTAGTCCTGTTGTCCATCCTCTCTCCCTCTAGTTTTTTTTCCTCTCTTCTCTGCTTTTTTGTTGTTCTTTCTCTTCATCATACCTTAAAAAAAGTTTTAGATAAATGGAAATTTTCAACTATTCACTTCAAATGATAAATTTCCATGGGTATATCCAGTTTCAGTGGATCTCACACTTCTATGTATGTAATGATTGCCAGAGATTCAGTTCACTTCCGTCGCTCAGTCGTGTCCGACTCTATGTGACCCCATGGACTGCAGCACTGCAGGCCTCCCTGCCCATCACCAACTCCCAGAGTCCACCCAAAGGCATGTCCATCAAGTTGGTGATGCCATCCAACCCTCTCATCCATTGTTGGCCCTTTCTCCTCCTACCTTCAATCTTTCCCAACATCAGTGTCTTATCCAGTAATTCAGTTCTTCACATCATTTGATCAAAGTATTGGAGCTTCAACTTCAGCATCAGTCCTTCCAGTGAATATTCGAGACTGATTTCCTTTAGGATGGACTGGTTGGATATCCTTGCAGTCCAAGGGACTCTCAAGAGTCTTCTCCAACATCACAGTTCAAAAGCATCATTCTTTGGCACTCAGCTTTCTTTACAGTCCAACTCTTACATCCATACATGACCACTGGAAAAACCATAACTTTGACTAGACAGACTATTGTTAGCAAAGTGATATCTCTGCTTTGTAATATGCTGCCTAGGTTGATAATAGCTTTCCTTCCAAGGAGTAAGCATCTTTTATTTTTTTTTTCGGGGGGGGGGATTGAATATCTTTATTAAAGAAGTGATTAAATGGCAGCACAAATCAGCAGCAATAATGTGGGTAGGGGTGGAGACATGGTGTAGGGTCAGAGTTGATTGTTCCTTTCATAGTGTCAAGGTAGCTGAAGAAATGTGCCCAAGGCCCATTTGATCCGTATCCTACACTGCAAATGCAGGAGGGCAAAACTAAAATACTAAGGCCCATGCCTATGCCTTTTAGAGACTGAATAAAATCTTATTTAATTATCATAACAGCAAGATTGCATTTTAAGATTTGAAATCTGATTTTCCTCGGCTAGCATTTTCAGCCCACAGGAGCAAAATTGTAAACTGAGTAGGTTTAAAGGAGGAACAACTTTTGAGAGAGTGGAGCTGTTTCTGAAATGATTCAGGGCTTTTTTCTTATTATCATCTCCCACACTGTGTTATTTCCTCTCATTTCATACCTTCAACTGCCCCTAATTTCTCTGAGAAAAAAGCATATCACAAGAAGCAGAAGGATCACCTTAACCTTTTAGAAACCCTACAGTTTTACAGCAGATAATCTCAAAGTTTACAGGGTTTTCATCAACTTCTGAAGAAACGTGTTTCCTGGCTTGGAACAAGAAATTAGGAAGGTTTGAGCAATCTCTGAAAGCTGATTAAAATGAACTTAAAAAATAAATCAGTCCTCCATTTTATATTGCTGTACAACTCAGTGGTGGCCTCACCAGTCTTTTTTCTGGATTTAATGTCTGGGGAAGGAAAGGAGGAATCCCTGTGACCAATACTCCCTTGCTTGAACCCTTTACTTTGTGACTTGAGGACTTTTGAGGAAAAACTGGTAAGATAAATAAATAAATACATACATACATAAAACACAACTCAGGCAGATTCATCAACACCACCTCCACACAGTAGAGGGGAAACAGCAAGATTGACAGGGGAAAAGGGTGGAAGGAAGGGGGTTTGAAAGGTCAGGCAATGAGGGCAAAGTGGTAGAAGAGAGAGGTCTTGGGCTTAAAGCAAGTCCAAGTCGAAGGAGTGGATGCTGGCAATGGGAGCTCTCCAAAAGTTGAAGTTGCTGTACTCAAGGAGGGCATCGCCTTCTGGGTTTTTCTCCTCTCCTGCGGGTGCTTGCCCCATCATTTTGCCAACACTGCTGTCCTGGATCTTGTAGGTAGATGTATCTGACAGACCCAGGCCTTCCAGCTCCGACAGATCCAATTCTGGAATGGGCATCCTCCAGAAAAGAAAGGGGTTGTACTGGCTACTCACAGGGTCCCTCATAACTTCCTGTTATCAATGAATTACTAGCGTGTTCCAAAGATGGAGGGAGTACCTCAGGGCTCCAGCGTGTGCTCTGGGCTGGAGAAAAAGAAAGCTACTGGGGCTGTGACGGCTTTGTCTATAAGGGTGGTGTCATCTGCACACCTGAGGTTATTGATATTTTCCTTGCAATCTTGATTCCAGCTTGTGCTTTATCCAGCCTGACATTTTGCATGAGGTACTCTGCGTATAAGTTAAATCAGCAGAGTGACAATGTACAGCCTTGGTGTACTCCTTTCTCGATTTGGAAGAGTCTTCTTCTCCATGTCCAGTTCTAACTGTTGCTTTCTGACTTGCATACAGATTTCTCAGGATTGGATTACTGTGATTTTGAATGGCTTGCCTTGGAAATGAATAGAGATCATTCTGTCGTTTTTCAGATTGCACCCAAGAACTCTATTTCAGACTCTTGTTAACTATGAGGGCTACTCCATTTCTTCTAAGGGATTCTTGCCCACAGTAGTAGATGTAATGGTCATCTGAATTAAATTCTAGAGATACTTTTTAAAAATTATAGATTCCCAGGCTTTACTTTGAGCAATCGTTATTCAGTAGATCTGGGCTGGACCTGAAAATCTGTGAGGATTACCTTTTTATATTCCACTAATCAGGCTTCCCTCATAGCTCAGTTAGTAANCCACAGTAGTAGATGTAATGGTCATCTGAATTAAATTCTAGAGATACTTTTTAAAAATTATAGATTCCCAGGCTTTACTTTGAGCAATCGTTATTCAGTAGATCTGGGCTGGACCTGAAAATCTGTGAGGATTACCTTTTTATATTCCACTAATCAGGCTTCCCTCATAGCTCAGTTAGTAAAGAATCTGCCTACAACGCAGGAGTCCCTGGTTCGATTCCTGGTTTGGGAAGATCCTCTGGAGAAGGAAAGGCCACCCACTCCAATATTCTGGCCTGGAGATTTCCCCAGACTGTATAGTCCCTGGGATTGCAAAGAGTTGGACATGATTGAGCGATTTTCACTCACAGTTCAGTTCAGTTGCTCAGTCGTGTCCGACTCTGCAACCCCATGAATTGCAGCACGCCAGGCCTCCCTGTCCATCACCAACTCCCAGAGTCAACCCAAACCCATGTCCATTGAGTCGGTGATACCATCCAGCCATCTCATCCTGTCGTCCCCTTCTCCTCCTGCCCACAATCTTCCCTAGCATCAGGGTCTTTTCAAATGAGTCAGCTCTTCGCATCAGGTGGCCAAAGTATTGGAGTTTCAGCTTCAACATCAGTCCTTTCAATGAATACCCAGGACTGATCTCCTTTAGAATGGACTGGTTGGATCTCCTTGCAGTCCAAGGGACTCTCAAGAGTCTTCTCCAACACCAAGTGCAAAAGCATCAATTCTTCAGAGCTCAGCTTTCTTTATAGTCCAACTCTCACATCCATACATGACCACTGGGAAAACTATAGCCTTGCCTAGACAGACCGTTGTTGGGAAAGTAATGTGTCTGCTTTTAATATGTTGTCTAGGTTGGTCATAACTTTCCTTCCAAGGAGTAAACGTCTTTTAGTTTCATGGCTGCAATCACCATCTGCAGTGATTTTAGAGCCCAGAAAAATAAAGTCTGACACTGTTTCCGCTGTTTTCCCATCTATCTGCCATGAAGTGATGGGACCGGATGCGATGATCTTAGTTTTCTGAATGTTGAGCTTTAAGCCAACTTTTTCACTATCCTCTTTCACTTTCATCCAGAGGCTCTTTAGTTCCTCTTCACTTTCTGCCATAAGGGTGGTGTCATTTGCATATCTGAGGTTATTGATATTTCTCCCGGCAATCTTGATTCCAGCCTGTGCTTCCTCCAGCCCAGCGTTTCTCCTGATGTACTCTGCATATAAGTAAAATAAGTAGGGTGACAATATATAGCCTTCACATACTCCTTTTCATATTTGGGACCATTCTGTTTTTCCATGTCCAGTTCTAACTGTTGCTTCCTGACCTGCATACATATTTCTCAAGAGGCAGGTCAGGTGGTCTGGTATTCCCATCTCTTGAAGAATGTTCCATAGTTTATTGTGATCCACACAGTCAAAAGCTTTGGCATAGTCAATAAAGCAGAAATAGATGTTTTTTCTGGAACTCTCTTGCTTTTTTGATGATCCAGCGGATGTTGGCAATTTGATCTCTGGTTCCTCTGCCTTTTCTAAAACTAGCTTGAACATCTGGAACTTCACATTTCACGTATTGCTGAAGCCTGGCTTGGACAGTTTTGAGCATTACTTCACTAGCATGTGAGATGAGTGCAATTGTGCAGTAGTTTGAGTATTCTTTGGCATTGCCTTTCTTTTATTCACTCACAGGGCATCAGGGAACTGTACTCACAAAATACTTTTGCCTCAGGGCTCACTGCTATTGCTATAAACAGTAGCTAAGCATCATAATGTTTTTCTTGCTTTAAATGTATCAGTGTTGTCAACCAATCAGTTAACAGCATTTTCTCAGAAATTATTGTCAAAAGCATGGGTTTTATAAAGGTTTTTGTAGACCACTCTTACACTCAATTAATCTATTTTGTTTATAATCCCACAAAATGCTGTGAGTTAAGTAACAACTTTGCTTCAACTATAGGAGAATGTAAAAACACTCCAGGAGCGAAGCGTTGCTTATATCAACTCAGATTCATCTATAGAAGGTAAATTTTATTTTTTATTGTTATTAAATGTTATACCATCATTTAGGTCTGTACATTCAGTTTGTAAACCAAGATTATCGTTATCCATGAGATACCTCAGTACCTTCATTTTCCATTTTACTAGAGAGAAAATCGTTATAATTCAAATGAATCAGTGTGATTCATAACTAAATGATTGATCCTAATTTCTTTATATTTACTATTTGCCTATTTTGAATTACTAGTATTTAGCAGGCTTGATGGGAGGGGAGTTTGGGGGAGAATGGATAAATGTATATGTATGGTCGACCATGTTTGCTGTCCACCTGAACTATCACAACATTGTTACTTGGCTTTAAAATAAGTTGTTTTTTTTTTTAAATAGTATTTTTTTATTAAAAACACTATGTGTTTTGAAGATATGAGATATTTTAGAGGGTGGTTAAACTTCGTATTGTATAACATTGAATTACCCGAGGTGCCAAAAAAAGGAAAAGAAAATCTCTATTATGTCATTACATTCTTCATGTGGAGATAGTAAAAGGATTGGACTAAAATATTTCAGAAGAAATATTTTGCAGAATATGTTACACAGAAATACTTCCTGAATGTAACGAGACAGATTTGAAGGGAGCAAAATCTACACACTTCCTTTTGACTCGAGTATGTGACATTTGTATCTCTAGGCTTCGTGTTATTATTTCTGGATAAATGTCAGAGCACACTTACTAGCTGCTGACATGCTCTGGTCTGATGTCTGCTGCATACTATTGTATTAAATGAATGAGGGAGTTCTCTGGGGCGGTCCAGTGGTTAGGACGCCATGCTTACACTGCTGTGGGCCTGGGTTTGATCCCTGGTTGGGGAACTATGAATGAAGAGAATGAATACTGTGGGCTTACCCCTTCCTTTGCCAAAGTCCCCGTAAGTGATCCTGCCTTAGGGAAGAACGACTCTCACTGTTACTGTGGGAGCTGCCGCCTTAGCAAACTCCAGTGTCCTAAGTGTGTCCTGCAGCCTCTCTCGCCACTGAAGAATTATTTCCATCCTATTTTTGTTGTTGTTTTAAATAATAGTCTTTGATTTTACACAAAGCACTGCAAAATGATGCAGTTCCCCAAGGGTGACTTGGAGCTAGAAATTCCATCCTGAGTGTGGAAGTGTTAGTCGGTCAGTCGTGTCCGAGTCTTTGCAACCCCACGGACTGTAGCCCACCAGTCTCCCCTCCATGGAATTCTCCAGGCAAGAACACTGGAGTGGGCTGCCATTTCCTTCTCCATGTTTCCACCCTATTTTTAATTCTCTGGGAATGATGCGTTCAATTTGAAGTTTATAGTATCTTGTTTGTACTTGGAAAATAAAGTTAGAATTAAACATAGATTGGAGTTTCATGTGGAAGTATTAAAATACTTTATGTGTCTTGTGTATTTTTCAGGTAATTACACTCTCAGAGTTGACTGTACACCTCTTCTTCATCAGCTGGTGTATAAACTGACAAAAGAGGTATGTAGTAGATGTGTCTTAATTTTTTCTGATGGACAGTAAATAACTCTTGTTTTCTAAATTGGTGATACTTAGAGTGGAGAAAGGAACGGAGAGTGTACATTTGTAAGTATATGTTTAATGAGGGTAGTAAAAATGTTTGTGTGTGTATCCCAACTTAAGTTCTTACAGTTCCCAAATAGAAACCTGAGCTTATTAAAACCCATTAAATTCCAACATTGTTTAAACACAGATTTTCTGAAATTAACTGTTCCTTTTCACCCCACCTGCCCTGCAAAACCAGTTTCAAGCTTAGCTCCTTAATGTCTGTCTGCTGTTCTAAGGCCTCATTGTAGATCGTCTTGGACAGTCTCCTAAGTACATGGCCAGGTTACTAACAAGTACAAATTATAAATGAATAGGAGTTTGGGATGGGATGTTTTTCCCCTGCCATTTGCAAAAGCATATTTTCCTGTAAAGAGTATAATACACAAATGTTCATGTAGATAAAGGTAGAAGTTGATGTGAGTAACATGTGGTTAAATATTGGCAAAAATGTAATTATTCTGTCTCTTTTCTTAATATTTGACTTATTCAGATCTCCAGCCCCGATGATGGTTTTGAGAGTAAATCTCTTTATGAAAGCTGGTTAGAAAAAGACCCTTCGTCAGAAAGTAAAACTTTGCCTAGGTAAATCATTTATATGCACGTTTTCTACCACAGGATCAGTTGAGTTTCCCTTTGCTCCTTGTTTCTCCAGACATGCAGTTCTCAATGTCTCAACGATTTGAGAATATTTTTGCAAATATTTAGTAAAAGATTATTAGGTATCACTTTGCATTCTTGTATGAAATTACATTCAGGTATAATTAAATAAGGGCTTTCCAGGTAGACACCCTGCCAAAGCAGGAGACCCAAGAGATGCAAGTTTGATTTCTGAGTTGGGAAGATCCCCTAGGGGAGGAAACAGCAGCCCACTCCAGTATTGTTGCTTGGAAAATTCCATGGACAGAGGAGTCTGGTGAGCTACAGTCCATAGGGTCACCAAGAGTCACGTATGGCTGAGTGCATGAATTATATGTATTAAATATATTAATAAATATAACTTCAAATGGTTATGATGAAGTAAAAAAAAAAAAGATGGATTATTTCTTTCGAAATTTATTAAGGTGCATTATCAGCAGCCACCAAGTTAAGTCTTTACCTGTAGTTAGCTTAGAATTTATGTCAGAATTAATTTTTACTTCTCATTGATACAACAGCTGTCTTGCACTTATTTTGTATTTATATTTGTTTTCAACTGCTATACTATTTCTAAAACCAGCTGTTGGTAACACTTGATAGCAAATAAGGCTTGTGAGAGTTTAAATGTATCTTCATTATGTTTTATTTGCTTATTCAGAAATAAGGAAAACAATAAGTAAAAGATTAAAAAACATCTCAAGGTCTCAATCTCAAAAACACATCTAATAGTTTGGAAGTATAGAGTTAAGTTCTTAATGTCCACATGATTTTATATTCTGTTTTACTGACATCATTTTGAGTGAAAATCTTCTATGTCATTACATTATATATAAATATATATGTACGTATATAGTGGCTTCTTAATTATATGCAAAGAAGTATAATTAGATTTATTTCTGAAATATACTAGGGTACATTTAGAGTCTTCATGACCTTAAATGTAGACTTTCTTATGGCAGTTTTCATACTAGACCACAGTTCTCTGAGGGCGGAAATCATATCTTATTATTTGGTTTTCCCTCAAAAAATACCATGAAGCTGAGGCCATAGTTACCAGGTTGCCAAATTTGGTGTCACTGCCCAACTCTGGTTGTAGTCAGTGCAGATTTATAGTTTTATCATAGGTATCTTGCCTGGAAAATCCCATGGACGGGGGAGCCTGGTAGGCTGCAGTCTATGGGGTCGCGNGGTTTTCCCTCAAAAAATACCATGAAGCTGAGGCCATAGTTACCAGGTTGCCAAATTTGGTGTCACTGCCCAACTCTGGTTGTAGTCAGTGCAGATTTATAGTTTTATCATAGGTATCTTGCCTGGAAAATCCCATGGACGGGGGAGCCTGGTAGGCTGCAGTCTATGGGGTCGCGAACAGTCAGACACAACTGAGCAACTTCACTTTCACTTTTCACTTTCATGCATTGGAGAAGGAAATGGCAACCCACTCCAGTGTACTTGCCTGGAGAGTCCCCGGGACGGGGGAGCCTGGTGGGCTGCTGTCTATGGGGTCACACAGAGTTGGACACGACTGAAGTGACTTAGCAGCAGCAGCAGCATAAGCAGATGTAATAGGAAAGTTCCTTTTTTTCCACATTTTAATCTACTTTATTTTCTAAATTCTAAAATAAATTAAAGTTTATTTGTTGTTATTTTAAAGAATAAAATAAAAAAAAATTTTTCATTGTTTTAAATCAGCATATTGTCAGGGTGATGGTATTGTTGTTTAGTTGCTAAGTCTGGTCCGACTCCTTGCAACCCCATGGCCTGTAGCCTGCCAGGTGCCTCTGTCCATGAGATTTTCCAGGCAAGAGTACTGGTTGGGGGTTGCCATTTCCTACTGCAGGGGATCTTCATAGGAAAGTTTTCTTGAGGGTGGTATATACCTTATTTTAAATTTTTATAGAGGTACCATACAGTTCCTTGAAGTTGTTGGGACAGGATTCATTGTCCCATCTATTTATATTATCTGTTTTTGCATTTATTTCTTCATGTGTGTGTGTGTTATATTTTATACTTAGAATCAGCAAGCTGGGATCTGGAAGTGATTTTGAAGCTTATTTTCAGAGACTTGGGATTGCTTCAGGAAGAGTCCGTTACACTAAGAATATGGTAAGCCATTTTCTTTGGGATTCTCCAGGCAAGAACAGTGGAGTGGGTTGCCATTTCCTTCTCCAATGCATGAAAGTGAAAGTGAAGTTGCTCAGTCGTCTCCGACTCTTAGCGACCCCATGGACTGCAGCCCGTGAGGCTCCTCCATCCATGGGATTTTCCAGGCGAGAGTACTGGAGTGGAGTGCCATTGCCTTCTCCTTATTTTGGATACATAGCACTTAATCCACATTCTTTTTGTTAAGAATTCTGTCATTTAGTTGTTGGGCACCAGGCACTGTGCCCTGGGAAGAATGCCAGGGATAGAGCTAGACTGCAGGTCCCACTGTAGATAGACTGGGAAATAATTTGTGTTATTTTGTGAATGTTCACTGCCAGGGTTATTCAGTGAAGTGGTAATTGACAGAGTAATGCCAGGTGCTTAGCTGGTTATCTCTGCCAAGAGGTTTGCATCCTTCTTCTGATGCAGGTGTTGTTGGAAAATTTAATTCTTTTCTGATCTGCCCCATTGCGTCTCAAGCACATTGATGGTATGCAAGTATATGGGTTATGCAAACCTATACCATTTTTGTCTATGTTATAAGTTATGTCATAAGTCATACTGAAAATTACATCAGTACACTTAGGTTTGTCACAGATTTTACTCATTTTCTGATAAGTGCAATACACCAACATCATGTTTGTCTAGAATACATATCCCTTGCAAATCTGACTATCCAGAATACAACTAAGAACAGGGAAGTAAGTGGAAACAGCTGCAGAATAACCCAAAATAAGTGCACAAATCGGTATACTGCTACTCACTACACTTCATTCATAAGAGATGTATTTTTGGGAATTCCCATCAATCAGCCTCCATGCTTTCCCTGCAGGGTGCACAGGTTAGATCTTTGGTCGGGGAATAAAGATCCCACATCCCATGTGGCACAGCCAAAAATTTTCTTTTAAAAGACAAAAACAAAAACTCACCACACTGTACACTTAACACTGATGAATGTTATTAAATTACACCTCATTAAAGCTCCCTTTAAAAAGGAAAAGAGAGGCACTTTACCCTTTTTCAAAGCCTGTTCACTTTTATACTCTGTCATCATTCTGAACAAAGTGATCTAGTTTCTAGCACAATGCAGATTAAAAGCAGAATGTTAGGTAAATGGAAGGAGATAGATACAGGGATTCCTTTCAGTGATATTAAAAGCCATAAGAATGATAGATTTATATCAAAGAAGCAGATAGGTAAACTAATGTTAAGCAGATCTAAGTAGTCAAAAATATTTACATAGAGTACTCCCCTGTAACAATTTGTTTATAATGATAATCCTGAATTTTATAACAAAGATTAGGTGGCATGTGGATATACATTGCTTGGAAATGCAGGCGAAGGGCTTAAATATACAGCTGACCTTTAAACAGCTCAGGAGACAGGGGTGTTAACCCCTGGAGAGGTTGAAAATCATGTGTAACTTTACATTTGGGATCCTGTTGTACTGTAGTATTTATTTATTGAAAAAAAAATCTGTGTATAAGTGAACCCCTGCAGTTCAAACCCATATTGTTAAGAGTCAACTGAATAACCCTCCAGTTATTATCAATAACTGAGCTGCACAGAACCTTTCATTCTCAATTGGTTGATAGATAATTTCTAACTGTGCTGATATTCAATTTGAGTATGTACTCCTTAATTGTCAGCAAAGCAATGAGGAAAATTTTCAAGAAGCAGTATTTTGAATGAAGATTATGTGAATTACTAAGTGAATAATGGTAAAATTTTTAGTTGGTGAACATTTCATGGTGAAGTCTTAGTGAATTAGCCTTAAGTTTTTCCTTCATTGTGATGAAACTCAGGATACCATATTTTTTTTTAATGAAAGCATTTTATAATTCCATAAAAGATTATAATTTGAATATTTAATACTTTTCTGTACTTGATCCCTCCCCACCTTTTTTTCTTCCAGAAAACAGATACTTACAGCAGCTATCCAATATACCATACAATTTATGAGACATTTGAGTTGGTAGAGAAGTTTTATGACCCCACGTTTGAAAAGCAGCTTGCTGTGGCTCAGCTACGAGGAGCATTGGTTTATGAGCTTGCAGACGCTAAAGTCATTCCTTTCAATATTCAAGACTATGCAAAAACTTTGGACAACTATGCAAGGAGTATCTATAATTCATCCAGGAAACATGAGCAAGCATGTAGAAGCCATGGAGTATCATTTGGTAAGAAATGGTTGGGCAGGTGTTTTACAGTCATCAAGTTAGAGCTTTAAAATGTCATATCCTATCATCAGTGCACACAGTTTCATCCTAGAATTTATCCCTGCTTCATTTCACCATCCTGATCTAGACAGAGAACTTTAAACACCTGTTAAACTGTGCCATTTAGTTTGATATGTGTCAGATGAACACATTGTGCTAAGTTTGTGCTGCAAACATTGGGCTGATAAATATTTTCCCTATATTGCTGCCTTTAAAAATACTTTATTGTTATAAGTACAATACTATTATAGTGTAACAATATTAGAGAAAGATGGGGAAGTAGAGAAAGCCACAAATTCCGCTACATATATGTATTATCCTTACTACCGTTATTGTTATGGCATTTACCTATTAGTGTTTTCCTACATGGAGGATTTTTGTACATAGTTTTCAGCATTCCTTCCTTTTCTATCTTGCCTTTTTGTGGTTGCAGTTTCACACCAAGTCTCTCTTGCGAAGCAGTGATGAAATTTATTATAGCACAGAGTAGTGTAGGAGCATTGAGCATTGTAGTGGTTTCCTGGCTCAGATCCTGGCTCTAATATTTAGTCACTGTCAGACCTTGAGAAAGTTATTTAACACCTCTACTGTCCGTTTTGTTGTGAATGAAATAGGAAAATGTGTTTCCAAGACTGTTGTGGAGATTCAGTTGGCTGGTACATAGAAATAATGGTGACTGATAGTGCTCAGTGTTAGCTATTATTACTGTTTTATTGTGACCATTCTCTTTTGCTATTCTGTGAGTACATATTCTTTGTATATATCAAAGTTAACAAACACTTACTGAGTGTCTACTGTGTACCAAGTGGTCCGTTATTTCCTGGAAGATAGAAAGAAGTTTGAGAAATAGTCACTGTCCTCACAGAGCTTATATTCTCATGGAGAAGAAGACTAAACACAGGAGATAAGCTATTAGAGGGATACTCGGAGAGTACTATAAGGGCCCTGAAAATGAGTACTGGATGGTCAGTAATGGCTTCTGAATATAATTATGTAGCAATTAGTAATCTTCAGAAAGAGGATTAGCAGGAATCTAGAAAGATCTAGAAAATGAGGCAAAGAAAAATTTAGAAAATGGTGCTTACATCATTATGACTGTGCAGTCACTGCGGTGATGGGGAAAATGAAGAGAGGTGAAATGAAGAAATAAGCAGAGCCTGAAGCAGGGTGGAACTTCACAGTCCTATGGCTGTCCAGCATATATTTCTCTTCGTAAATGCCCCAATTTCTTTCTGGTGAATTCAGTTCAGTTCAGTTCAGTCGCTCAGTCATGTCGGACTCTTGGCAACCCCATGAATCGCAGTACGCCAGGCCTCCCTGTCCATCACCAACTCCCAGAGNGAGGTTATTGATATTTCTCCCAGCAATCTTGATTCCAGCTTGTGTTTCTTCCAATCCAGCATTTCTCATGATGTATTCTGCATATAATTTAAATAAACAGGGTGACAATATACAGCCTTGACATACTCCTTTTCCTATTTGGAACCAGTCTGTTGTTCCATGTCCACTTAGCCTTTACTAATTTTTATTATGCAGGGTCCAACTGAGAGACAGTTTAAACAGTTGCAGCAGAAGGACTGTGTACAAAGTCGATGGATAGATGGATATATAGTTCTCTACATCCTGTTTATCAACTCACTGCATTGTCTTACGTTCCTAAGACTCTACTAAAACTGCTCATTCCAGAGCTTTCATTTGCTTGTGCCACTAAATCCTAGGGACACGTTTTGATTTTTCTCTATTAATATTTTGAGTTTTGTGTTTCATTTGAAATTTAAAGTTTCTTCAACACTCTTTTCCCTTAGCTTTCATAATATCTACTATTAGATTGTTTGATTTGTACATAATATTAAAAGCAGCAAGAATAATTGAAGGCCTAAAAGGGACCTTATTTCTTCTATTGAATGTACTTATACTGAATGCATTACTTACTAGCTTTGTAGTCTCACAGAGATCCCATGTTTGGAGCTGTAATATTTTATCTATAAAATGAATATTGAATCCCCTGCGTTATAGGATGAATGCAAGAAGCAAATCAATAATGTGTGGTAGTGTCCAGTTTAGAAAAGATGGAAAATGATGAACCGGTTGTTATTAAAAATATGATACACTTTCCTAATCCCTTTTCTTAGAAATTTTGTGAAGTAAAGATTGATCAGACCAAACTGGACCCCAGTTCTCAGAGTTTAAATGTATCAGCTTGTCTGTCACAGGGTGCCTCAAATAAGATCTTAAATATACTACTTAAAAGCTAAAAATGACATTATTTTATTCTGTAAAATTATAGGAATGAAGCTCATTTATAGTGTCTGGCATACAGTTGTCCCAATAAATAAGTATTGAAAGAATAAATAAATGAATGCTGAGTTTCTGATAAATTGAGTTTTTATGTCCTAGACTCTTGAAATTTGTTATTTCCTTCAGAACCAATTTTGCCATTTTCAACTTTATACATTATTTCTTTGTTACAAGATATCCTAATACATTCCAAGGATCTGCAAGAAGACTCAGTAGAGAAATAGTTTCAATACCTATTGAGCAAGCTAGCATGGGGACAGCAGGAAAGTGAAGCTGAAATATGAAGCACTGGTGCCTAATAATTTTGANTTGCCATTTTCAACTTTATACATTATTTCTTTGTTACAAGATATCCTAATACATTCCAAGGATCTGCAAGAAGACTCAGTAGAGAAATAGTTTCAATACCTATTGAGCAAGCTAGCATGGGGACAGCAGGAAAGTGAAGCTGAAATATGAAGCACTGGTGCCTAATAATTTTGACTCTATTCTTCTATTTTTTAAGAGTCCTTATTTTCTGCTGTGAAAAACTTCTCAGAAGCCGCTTCAGATTTCCACAGGAGACTTTCACAAGTTGATCTGAATAAGTAAGTTTCAAATGTAAAGCTATCTACTGTTTTTAAAAGCACTGTGGTTAGTGGAATGAACTGTGTGCCCCCTTGGAAGCATTCAATTCAGAATCACTGCTACTCAGATTATGGTCTTCCAACCGGCCGCATCAGCCTCACCTGGGAGCTTGTTAGAAAGGCAGAATATCAGAGCTCGTGCCAGACCCTCTGAGTTAGAATTCTGCAGTAGACTCTCCAGGTAGTTTGTATTCACATTAAAGTTTGAGGTACGTTGCTATTGAAAGCTAAAAAACTCATCCCATGGTGGGGGCTAAGGAGACATGTCTTTTGAAGTTTGCATGGTAAGAATTCTGGCTGCTGCTGGTAATTCATAATTCTGCAGGTTTAAGTGCATTCGTAACCATTTTACTACAGTCCCAAATAGTCCTGTGAACAGTGTGGAAATTCTTATAATTTTTTTTGCATGTCCTTCTAACCTCTTACCACTTGAAAGTTGAAAAATAATTTGAGTTATACTCAAAGCATTATTTAACAAGCATCAACTGCACCACCTCACAGTTCATAACACTTTTCTTAGTATTTGTAAAACTCATTCAAACAAGGTTTCCCACCTCCCAGCCAAGCAGAAAGCTGTGTCAGTCATTATGAGGGGCCTTTCTCTCTCCCTGGGGTTGTAGGACAACCTAGGGAACTTGTGCAGCACCCCAAAAGATTAAGTTGGCAGATTCCAAGTATGGAAGGGGCTCCCTGGCCACGAGGTACAGCTGTCTCTCTCCCTGCTTGGAGACTCCTGCAAACTCCCTTCATTCTGTGCTGTTCAGCCTTTGCTCTGCTACCTTCCCGCATAGTGGAACTGAATGACTTATCAAGAACAGCTTGGCAGTCCACGCTGTCTGTCTTTGCGGGGGTCCTGGCTCTCCTACAAAGAATTAAAAATGTCTTTCACTTATTTCAGGAAAGTCTGTGGTCTTGTAAAAGAAATCAAACCATTTCCCAATCAGTCTCTTTGCCTATTATAAATAATAGAAAGATGTGCTTGCTGTTATAGGCAGCTTACCATATGAGCCTGGGTATTTAATATTCATTTTCTTAAAAGTTTGTGATTTAGAAGGTTTTTTCCCCATGCCTTATCCTTATTTAATAGTTTAAAATGTGGCTTCATGGTAAGGGTTTTAATTATCTGTTTTTTTATTCTCAAAGCCCCATAGCAGTGCGAATCATGAATGACCAGCTGATGTTTCTTGAAAGAGCATTCGTTGACCCTCTTGGTTTACCAGGGAGGCCGTTCTATAGGTAAGGAGGCAACAGGTATTGCACTAAAGGACACCAAGCATGTCACTCTGACCCAAACCAGCATACCCGAGGTCTGCTTTAAACTACTGTGAGATGAGTGGAAAGTGGATATGTATACTGAAGGAAACGGGCGAGATTATGCAGGTGGCGCTGGTGGTGAGGAAACCGCCTCCTAGTGCAGGTGGATGTAGGAGGCAGGGGTTCGATCCCTGGGTCAGGAAGATCCCCTGGAAGAGGGCATGGCAGCCCATGCCAGTGTTCTCGCCTGGAGAATCCCATGGACAGAGGAGCCTGGCGGGCTACAATCTATAGCATCACAAAGAGTTGGACACATCGGAAGTCACTTAGTGTGCATGCAAGACAGTATACTTTTTTTAAATTTATTCGGCTGGGCCGGGTCTCAGTTCCGTCATGCAGGGCCTTTGTCTGTGCACACGGGCTTTCCAGTTGTGCCACACAGGCTCAGGAGCACATGGGCGCTGTAGTTGGGGTGCGTAGGCTTCGTTGCTCCGCAACACATGGGATCTTCGCTCCCCCACTGTGGATTGAACTCCTGTCCCCTTCATGGCAAGGCTAATTCTTAACCACTGGGCCACCAGGGAAGTCGCATAATAGTGTAATCTGTAATATCAGAAAAATCAATTGCACATCCTGTATTGCTTTGCTATAAATGGTAAACGATAGTTGAAAAAGACTCGTTGTGACAAAATCTAAAAGAATCTTAAAAGGGATCTTAGAGCTCATGTGGTTCAACTTTCTACACGAATCTTTTCTGTAAGATTTCAGGGAAGTGGTTATCCAGCTTCTGTTTGAATCTTCCAATGATGGGAGACTTGCTACCGCATGAGAAAGTTCATTCAATTATAAGAAAGATCTACTTAATAGAAAGTTTTCATCATAAAGATATATTTCCCCATAATTTCTCCCTCTGACCTTGTACTGCTCTCCAAGTCAAGTAGAATAGTCTCGATCTATTTCCATATAGCAGTTAGGGTTTCAGAAGATGGGTGCCATAGTTTCCCGTAAAGAACTGTACTTTTTTCTCAGTGTCTTGGCTGCTTTTGGATAGTCTCCAGTTTTTCAAAGTGCCTTTTCAGCTGTGGTTCCTTGGTAAACATTAGACAGGCCCTAGAGTCAGAAATCTATGTTCTGGTTCACTTGGCACATGTGTGAATTTACAGCAAGTCATATCTAGGGCTTGCTCATCTGAATTAAGAGGGTGATAACAAGCTATTTTACAAGGCTGTTTGTAGTCAAGTGACACAAAAGATAGCTCTACATATTGTATTTCTTATAAATATTAGTAATTGGTATTAACACTTAACTGATTATAATCCCAGGCATTTAGAACCCTTCTCTGCCAAATACCAAGTGTCAGCTGGGCAAATTACTTCTCTGAGACTCAGATTCCTCAGCGGTAGATGGAGATTACTGTGCTTATACCCCATAGGGTTATAGATTTAAGGCTTGCAGAAGATTTAGCTCAGAGGGATACACTGGGTACATAGTTGCTGTTTTTAGTATGTGCGTTGCCAAAGTGAGCACAATAGTTGCTGTTTTTGTAAAATCTTACATATTGTGAAGATAAATGTTTATTGATACAAATAAAATAGCAGCCATCAGTTAAGTATTTATATAAACCAAAGATTGAAAGCCAATTTATAATCTTTTTTTTTTTTGCCTGTGAGTCCATCTTTATATTTTCAATTTATATGATTTATAAGCAGAATATCTCATTTTCAAATTCAGGCTCTATGGAGTTCCATAGAATAAAAAGGGGCAGTGCTAACACCTAGATGTTTCTCTTATTTCCTTCAGAGAAAATCAGAGATGAGAGTTAGGTGTTAAATTTTGAATGCAGTTATGTACACATTTGGTTGGTTATTTATTCATTTGTTGCCGGGGTCCAGCCCCGGTGGATCCAGGGTAATTCGAAGTGGGGACAGAGTCAGCGTCCTAGGAAAGAACTTATTTAATTACAGATATAAAAAGAGATTAGAAAAGGATAGTGTAGTAGGAAATATTAGTGGAGAAAAAGAGGCTGAACAACTTGGTTTACGTGGGATACCAATAAAGCTTTGAGACAAGAAGCTTGCACCACCTTCGTAGGCCACCGGCGCCCACTTGTATATCAGAGGGTGGCCCGCCTTGGGCTCCTTCTCGCATGGAATTTAAATGCCAGGGCAAAATTAGCAGGCTTGGTGAGCACCCACACTCCAGATAGGAATTCAGCCAGAAAAATGGGGAATAAGAAAAAACAACACGGGGGAATCAGTCTTTCCAGAAACTGATCCGTTTTCTTTATTTTCAGGTTTGCTTATATACCTTTTGTTACACATAGAGACAAATGGAAATTTTTAAAGTCACGCGGGGGTCAGCAGTCCTGACCTTTATCAAAATCAGGTGCTTCATATAAATGTATAAAAAAAGATCTTAGGGGTTTTACATCATCTTTTGGTCAGGGGGCCTGCTAACATTTTATGATCCTTTCTTTCTGATAATGGTCAAACAGAAACTTATTCTCCAGGGGTGATTTTTCTTAAACCAGGCACCACCCTCCAAATAAAGTTGCATTCCTATAGGGTGAGGGCGTAGTGGGTTACAATCGAGAAAGGAATTTACTTAGCCTAAGGTTAACATGATTAATCTTAAAGGTCAATGCTTATTTCTTCTATATGCTAGTTATATTCCTTATAAGGACAGGGAATATGGAGACTTAGCAGCAAATATTGGCTCAACAAATGAAAAACTCTTCACCAATATAACTCCTAACCAACCCACTATACTAATAATTTCTAACTTCCTAAAAGAATCTGCCTTTAGTAAGTCTAAAACATCTTGTGCCTCTCACGGTTGGGAGGCTGTAAACAATCACATGTGGCCAGACAAACCTGTACAGGCAGGCTAGATAACCTTCAGAGGAGTTCGTAAGTTGAAACACTCTTGTCACACCCAGAAATTTTTATTGACTTGGAGCTGTAAGTTAACTCCTTCTCCGAGAGAGGTAATGGGGGTCAGCCTCCTGTTAAGTCAGAGGTATAGGTGAGAGCATGAAACGGTAAAGTAGGCAGACCCTAGTTTTGGGGGTAGATGCTCGGGAACAGGGGGTTTCCTGAGGCTCAATCCCCCCTTCACATATGCCAAAGCCTCCTTCTTCATGACCTTTGCCGAGGGCGGAGTTCCTCACGCTGGCTCCCGGCAATTTTCATTTACATAAATGGGACCATATATCACCTTGCAACTGCCTTTTTGGGTAACAATTTATCTTAGAGGTTTTTCTATGTCAGTATATATGCTATAGCTATTCTCATCTGTTTCATTGTTTTCCATTATATGGCTTGCATGTGTAAATTTTTAATCCTTGAGTTTTTAATTAATTTGTTTTCCCCACAGTTACTTACTATTAGAAAAGTACTGCTATAAAATGTCCCCAAGACCTACTTGAACATTTAATATCTCTAATCAGTACCTGGGATTTCAGGATCAAAAGGTTAAACACATTTTAAATTTGATTACGTAGTTGACAAACTGTCCTCCAATTTAAAATATATGTTGGGAACTGTTCATTGAACACGGAGGCTGTATTCAAAAGTGAGGGAGAGGCGGTTCAAGACAGCGGAGTAAGGAGATGCAGACCTCACTGCTCCCAGACACAGAATCGACAGCCACAGATGGAATGATTTCCTCTGGGGGAAAAAAAACAGAAACCCTGAAAACTAAGTGAGCAAATCCTCCACATCAGGCCAAGGAGAAAAAGGCCGTGTGGGTGTGAAAGGGGTATTGGAGGCTACTGCCTAGTCTCACCGCAAATCCCACTCCATCATGTGGTTGCGGCAACCGACCGTCAGGAGGGAGCTCACAGACCTGGAGCTTCCCTCTGGGGAGCAAAGGGTTTGTTCCCAAATGAGCCACCTGACCTGCACCTGAGGGTGAGCCTCCCCGATATCTGGCCTTGAGAACTAACGAGGCTGCATCCATGAGACCAAAGGGATGCACAGAGGCTAGAAATGGCTCGGGCCAAAAGATCTCCGCGAGATCACCTGCTGCCGGCCCCAGCGCAGAAGCAGCCCTTGAGTATCCCCCAGGTTCTATGTGGAAGAGGTTCATTTGTTGATCTTAAAGCACTGGCTCGAGGGGCGGGGACCGTCTCTGGGGTGGAGGCTGGTGGGTACTCTGCTCTCCCTCTGCCTTGCTGAGGCTGTGGGCACCATCTTTCCCCTCTTCTTCCCCGAAGGCGATGGTCTTCATGCAGTCCCTCTGCTGAGCTCCAGAGCGCCAGTATCTCCAGAGGGAAGCTTTTATCTGCATGTGGTAGTACTCTGGCTTCTGCATCTGGTGTCCTGGTTTTTCCAGTTGTCCCCGGCAGACACTCCTTGATTGCCTGGCTCAAGGTTGGGAGGGTGAGGGTGGCTTGCATTCCTGAATCCCAGGGGGCTATAACAAGTGGAGAGACAGTTTTTGCCAGAGAGCAAACTGAAACACACCCTGGGTCTTTCTGAGGAAGAGGCTCCTTTGCCTGGCCAAGAGCTTCGGCCTGAATGGCAGGGTTTCACTCTGACATGCTTCTAGAAGTCTGCAGGGCTGCCCTCCGGTAGTGAAGGCTGGTGGAAGTGCTCTCTGCTCCTCCTCTGCCTCACTCCAGCTTGACCCTCTCTCAGAAGGGAGCTTATACCCTTTTCTGGCCTTCCGATTTTTGAAGCTGCTACTGGGGACGCCTCTACATTTTCTGACTCTGGTGACCAGGGGGAAGTATGCTTGCAGCTCTCAAGGGGGTAGATAGGAAAAGAGAGGCAACAGACCCAGGGGCTGTATTCTGGGGAAGGAGGCCCATAATCCTGTAAGCACAGCTCCAGGCTGAGGGGCAGGACTCTGATTCTACCCATGTGTAAGTGCTGGCTGTAAAGCAGAGACCCAGGAGGGCGGTGCTGTCTTCATGGCCTCTTTCTGCCGTGGTCCAGGAAGCCAGCATCTCTCGGGGGAGCTCTTAGAGATGTCTGGTGCCTCAGCTTCTGTGGCTGCTGCCCGAGGGGTGCCCTGATCCCCTGGCTCTGGTGGCCAGACAGGATTGCTTTCCTTGGTCCCACAGGGTTATGATGATCTCGAAGTCAGTGCATGGGAGCCTACCACCTGCAGTCACTGCACAGATGGCAGACTGAAACACAGCCCATCTTTCTGTAAAAGAGGCCTGTTGGCTTGTCTTAGAGCTTCATCCCAAGGCAAGGATTTTTAGGCTTCCCAGGTGGCACTAGTGGTAAAGAACCTGCCTGCCAGCGCAGGAGATGCAAGAGATGTGGGTTCAGTCTCTGGGTCAGGAAGATCCCTTGGAGGAGGGCACGGTAACCTAGTCCAGGATTCTTGCCTGGAGAATTCCATGGACAGAGGGGCCTGGCAGGCTACAGCCCATAGCGTCATGAAGAGCTGGACATGACTGAAGTGACTTGGCACACATGCACCAAATAGAAGGCATGCAGTTAAAAGAAAGAATACGTTAATGCAATTGAGAAATGCACTGGACGGGTTCACTAGCAGACTAGACGAAGCAGAAGAATCAGTGACTTGGAACACAGGCAGTGGAACTCACAGAGCAACAAAAAGTAAGGCTTTTTAAAAGTGATACCAGTTGAAGGGACAACTCTGGGACCACATCAGGTGGAACAATGTGTGTCTTATAGAGGTTCCAGAAGGAACTGAAAATGTCCCTAACCTGGGGAAGGAAACAGACATCCACATCAGGAAACCCAGTGAGTGTGAATAAGATGAACTCAAAAGATACCCACCCTAAGACAAGCTATAATTAACATGTCAAAAAAGGTGTTAACAGGAAGAGTGGAACTCCCCTGGTGGTCCAGTGGTTAAAACTTCACGCTCCCTCTACAGGAGGCATGTGTTAGATCTCTCATCAGGGAACTTATATTCCATGTGCCATGGCAAGGCTGATTTAAAGGAAAAAAAAAAAAAAAGTCTCAACAAACTGGATACAGAGGCAATATGTGTCAATATAACATAGCCCATATATGACAAAACCACAGCTGCCTTTACGTTCAATGATGAGAACCCCAAAGCATTTCCTTTAAGATCAGGAACAAGGCAAGTATGCCCACTCACCATTTTTATTCAACGCGGTATTGGGAGTCCTGGCCATAGCAGTTTGGAAAAATAAAAAAAGACATCCAAATCAGGAAGAAGTAACTGTCAGTACTGCAGAAGAAAGTCCTAATGATTCCACAAATAAACTGTTGGGTTGGCCAAAAAGTTCCTTCAGGTTTTTCTGCAAGATCTATGGGAAAACTCAAATGTACCTTTTGGCCAACCCAATATTAGAATAAATGAAATCTGTAAAGTTACAGGACACAAAATCCATGTACAGGAACCTGTGGTGTTTCCATACACTGATGATAAGAAGAAAAATTAAGGAAACGCCTCATTTACAATTTTATCAAGTTTTCTTGATTCTTGAATCAATAATATTGTACAATACTCTCCCTCTGCAGTTCTCCAGAAGATGGCATATGTACTAAGGAATACCTGTGACCTGTAGCTCTAGTATCTCGGCTTACATATAGGTCAGACTGTTAATGTTTATGAACAGTTCAGCATGTTTACTTGTTTCATTAAGGACGATCCACTTAAGGCCATACTAAAATTCAAGAGCCAAAGCACTAAATCCTGATATACTCTGGGAACTCGAAATGATGTCATTATAAATGTCTTTGATCATTAAATCTTACAGAGAGTTCTGTATTTTGTCATATAGTAGCTTTACATTCTGAAGCAGCTCTAGGGTTTGACTGTTAGGCCTAATCCCCTTTTTTTTTTTTTTTTTTTTAAATAAAGAAGGGATCTGAAGCACTGCCCCTGGCCGCCCATAGCTGCCTTTAATTTACTTCGTCTGTGCTGGGACATCATTGCTGGGAGCAGTTTTTCTCTGGTTGTGGCAGGGGAGGCCGCTCTGGTCGCGGTGCCTGGGCTTATTGTGGTGGCCTCTCTCTTTGTGGAGCGTGGCCTCTGGGCTGTGCAAGCTCAAGAGTGAGTGTGGGCTCAGCAGTTGTGGCACACGGGCTTGGTTGTCCCGCAGCATGTGGAGTCGTCCTGGACCAGGGCTCGAACCCATGTCCCCTGCGTTGACAGGTGGATTTCCTTAATTACCAGACCACCAGGGAAGTCCAGGCCTAATTCCTGATAAGAGTGATTAATCCAATATGTCCCTTTCTGCAAGGCAGAATTCCACGCAGTGGGGAGAGAAGTTTCTTGATCTCCTGAGCTACTTATGAGATGAAGTAGGAAATCAGGTGCAGACTTTCCTTCTATATTGGAAATAAGTGTGTCTTTGTGGGCAACCCATCTATAGCTGCTTTACCTTTGTGGAATGAACTTCGTTATCCTTACTAATTAGGATATTTTTGAAATATAAGCTACTTTGCTTGTTGCTTTTTAATTCTGAAGAGTATTGGGAATAACTGTTATTCTTGTGGAATCTTTAAAAAAGGCAACACAAATGTAATTATTTTTTAATCTCTTATTTAAAAAATCCATAAATTATCCATGCTTTATGGATGTTTGTGGATGTCTAGGCAGTTAGACAACTAATGCCTATAACTTATAGGAAAATATCTGCTTATTTCCAGCTGCTTGGGTTGATAACATGATATGATTTGCTAGACGCATCTTATCAACTCCTTTCTTTGCTTAAAATTATACGATTGCCTAAGTGTCTCAAACTGACAACATAAGGTTTTACTTTGGAGTAATAAAAGTAGATATCAGGAGGAGACACAATATTTCATTATGAATGCGATCTAACAAAGACACCACAAAAAAGAAAGGAAAAGCATGTGAAATGTAAATGCATTGAGTACTCTTTAGCTCAGCCTGTTCTCTGTGTTTTTTTCTGCTAGGCACATCATCTTTGCTCCTAGCAGCCACAACAAATATGCCGGTGAATCATTTCCTGGCATCTTTGATGCTATGTTTGATATTGAAAATAAAGCAGATCCTCGTTCAGCTTGGAAAGAAGTGAAGAAACAAATTTCTATTGCAGCCTTTACAATCCAAGCAGCGGCAGGGACTCTGAAAGAATTCTTATAGTAAAGTCTCAGGTAACTGGCTGCCATTAAAAGTCTGAGGATAAAATCCATCTTTCTGATAACACATGAAGCCAGAGTATGCTAAAATTTTGCTTTTCATGTCATGTTTTGACTTTAGACTTCCAGCTTGTTCATCTGTAAAGAGATTTTTGTCTCTGAAAATTTAAAACTTCATCGTCAAAGTGCTAATCCAATAAAACAAACCAAAGAACTTCATCATTTGTAGTAGAATGGAGTAAGAAATGGCACCCACTCCAGTATTCCTGCCTGGAAAGTACCATGGACAGGGAAGCCTGGCTGGCTGCAGTCCAAGGACATGACTGAGCACGGACATGCGTGCATATAGAGAAAGAGATGAAGTGAATGAGAATTCCCCTGAATAAAATATGGCAAGGAACTTAAACTCTTCACACATTGTTGGCTAGAATGTAAAACAGTTCAACCACTTCAGAAAATGGTCTGGCACTTTTTTGTAAAGTTAAATATATACTATAGCTCAAATTCTACTTCTAGGTATTTACTAAGGAAAAGTAAAAACATGATCACCAAGACTCTTGACATGTACATTGCAGCTTAATGTGCAAATAACTGTAAGGAAAGATTGAATGCAGAAGGAGAAGGGGGCCACAGAGGATGAGATGTGCTGCGGTTCATGGGGTCGCAGAGTCGGGCACGAGAGAGCAACTGAACTGAACTGAATGTAAATGTCCATCCGTAGATGAATGAATAAACTGTTGAATGGACTCAGCAATAAAATGAAAGAATTGCCAGTCCACGTAACATTATTGGCAGACTTTGTTGAGGGCAAGAAGCCAGATGCAAAAGAATGCTTAGTATGAGATTCTTCTTAATATACGAAGAAGCAAAATGGTATTAGTTTCAAAATGGTATTAGAAATTAGATCAATGATTGCATGGGTCAAGTAAGGGCCAGGGAGGCTTGTGGCACAGAGGGAAGTTTCTGGCATTATGGGAGTTTTCTCTATTATAATCTGGATGATGTTTACACAGGTATACACATTTGTCAAACCTCATCAAATTGTACACTTAAAATGTATAACAATGATACCTTAATTATTACCAAGAAACAAAATCTGACAAGCAAATTGGAATAGCTTAGTTTTCCATCTTTTCTCATAATTTTTAGTATGTCAGTTATTGAAAAAAACATTGGAATTCTGCCTTTCTCTCTGCATTACCAGATCTAATAAATATCTTAAAAATTTAGAATTCATCAATTTTTTTCCTAAAAGCAAAGTGATTGAATTGTTTCCTAGCTTGCTTTCTTTTTATCTTGACATTTAAAAATAAAATTATACAAATATGCATGTAATACTGATATATATGTATATACACATATATAAATATATACAGTTTTAAGCTTTAAAAATCCTTTTGTGAATGGAGAGTTTGTGGCTAAATTTACACCCTCTTTGCCTTCCTCCTGCTGCCTCACCTTCTGTGAAATCATTGTGGAGTACAAATGGTAAAGAAAAGTGTAATAGCTATGCTTTTGATAGCTTCAACCCGACAGGATAATATGTCCGACAGGTGAAAATAGTTGACTCTTGCAGAACATGAGAGTTAGGGGTGCTAACTCTGTGCAATTGGAAATCCATGTGTAACTTGCCAGTTGGTCACTCCATATCCTTGCTTCGGCATGCATGCATTCAGCCAACTTCATGCATTTGTGAAGTACTGTTGTATGTATTTAGTGAAAAAAATCAGGTAAACAGACCTGTGCAGTTGAAACCTGTGTTGTCCACAGGTCTGCTGTAGTTGCCACAAATCGTCATACTCAGTCCTGTTGAACAGAATCATACCAGCTTGTACAAACTTTCATGAAGGGACTAATGATTCAGAATTGTGGGTAATCTGAGATGAAAGCTTCCTAAAGCTTGGTTGTTCAATTATTTTGCCAAAAAGAGAATCAAAATCAGATGAACCGTCATAGGCAGGCAGGCACACTGACTACAATAAGAAGCTTTAAAGGGCAATAAAAGATAGTACTTATGAAAGAAAAATTTATAAATCATATTAGACCTTTGTAAAGATTGTTTTAGCAAATCTAGGGATATAACTTTCTACTGTACTATGTTCAGTTCAGTTCAGTTCAGTTGCTCAATCATGTCCGACTCTGCAACCCTGTGAGTCACAGCACGCCAGGCCTCCTTGTCCATCACCAACTCCTGGAGTTCACTCAGACTCGCGTCCATCGAGTCAATGATGCCATCCAGCCATCTCATCCTCTGTCGTCCCCTTCTCCTCCTGCCCCCAGTCCCTCCCAGCATCAGAGTCTTTTCCAATGAGTCAACTCTTCACATGAGGTGGCCAAAGTACTGGAGTTTCAGCTTCAGCATCATTCCTTCCAAAGAAATCCCAGGGCCGATCTCCTTCAGAATGAACTGGTTGGATCTCCTTGCAGGCCGAGGGACTCTCAAGAGCCTTCTCCAACACCACAATGGAAAAGCATCAGTTCTTCAGCATTCAGCCTTCTTCACAATCCAAAACTCACATCCATACATGACCACTGGAAAGACAATAGCCTTGACTAGACAGACCTTTGTTGGCAGAGTAATATCTCTGCTTTTGAATGTGCTATCTAGGTTGGTCATAACTTTTCTTCCAAGGAGTAAGCGTCTTTTGATTTCATGGCAGCAGTCACCATCTGCAGTGATTTTGGAGCCCCCAAAGATAAAGTCTGACACTGTTTCCACTGTTTCCCCATCTATTTCCCATGAAGTGATGGGACCAGATACCACAATCTTCATTTTCTGAATGTTGAGCTTTAAGCCAACTTTTTCACTCTCCTCTTTTACTTTCATCAAGTGGGTTTTTAGTTCCTTAGTGCAAAACTTATTTTAGGACACAGGAGTAGTTGTATTTTAATTTTTGACTTAAAGCATTGGATTGTAAGGACAATACTTGGTTATGACCCAGAAGCCACTCTTTTCTACTGTCCCAGGTGAGTAAATCTCTATGTATTTTGGGGCATCAGTTTCTTCAAGAGTGAGGATTGTTAAGGTTCCATCCAACTTCTGTTATATAATTTCTAAAGGGGACAGAATAGAATTTCTTTTATGTTTTTCTTACTGGCAGCTTTGTAGAAGGAAGACATATATTGCTGAAGCATCACGTGTGGTTAGAACTCTGAGTTTAGAGGAAAATAGTAACCTTTGCAACTTAATGTTTACTGAAGTGATAAGTTATTTTGTTTCTATCATTTTTTAATCAACAATTGATTATTCCAATAGAACAATAATTACTTGCATGCAATGTAATAAACTAAGGACATTAGATAGTGAATGTGTCCAACCACATGTTCAACACACAAAATGTTCATTTGAACTACTTTTTAAGTCTTTTTTTTCTGTAGGATGATTTTATCTATGAGATGTTCATACTTGCAAAAATACATAGAAAAACTTTAGAATAGTCACAAGACATAAAAATGGGGGCAGACTGATCAAATCACTGTGGAAAAATCACCATCTTATAAAGGTAGACCGAGAGAGTGAAAAAAGATGGCAGTAAGGAGTACTTACATAGCAATAATCACTCTACATATAATAAATTCAGTTTTTTAGTCAAAGGCACAGAGTGGCTGGATGGATTACAAAGACCTAACTTTTTCAGCTCTAAAGATACACATAGGCTCAGGGTAAAGATTTGAGTGTAAGAGGATATTCCATGCAATTGGAAAGCAAAAGAAAGCAGGTATAGCCAGACAAAACAGACTTGATATCAAAAATGATAAAAGACAAACGGTCACTGTATAATGATAAAAAGGTCAAAACAACAAGAAAATACAGCAGTCATAAATATAAACCCCACATTGGCACAATGAAATTTGTTAAGCAAATTCTAACAGATCAAAAGGGAGAGATAGATAACACAATAGTACTAGAGGCTTTTGATATCCTACTGATAAGTGACCACTGATAATCCACATAAAATCAATAACAAATACTGAAGTTTAACCATACCTGTAACAAATGACCTTAATAGACATATATAACATTTGAAATGAGCAGCGGAATATACCTCTCAAGGGCACACAGAACATTATCTGGGATAGATCATAAATGATATGAAAAGAAATGAAAACAAAAGCACATCTCCACAAATACTGAAATCGTAACAACTGCCTTTCTGGATAGCAATGGTGTGAAACTAGAAATCAACAAGAGGAAAGCTGGAAAATCTACACATACATGGAAAATAAACAAGATACTCCTACTAAACAACCAGTGAGTCAGGGAAAAAAAAACTATCTCACAACAAATGAAGATGGAAATATAACCTATCAAATCTTATGGGATGCAGGAAAAGCAGTTCTAAGAGGACAGACTATAGCAAATAAGTTCATATATTAATTAAATCTCAAAAAAAAAACTGATAAATTTATACCTCAAGGGTCTAGAAAAAGTTATCAGGAGGAAGGAAGGAAATAATCAAGATCAAAGTGGAAATACATGAAATAGAGACCAGAGGGGGAAAAATAGAATTAACAAAATTAGAGCTGACTCTTTGATAAACAAAACCAACAAAACCTGTAACCAGACTAGGAAAAAACTCAGAAATGAAAAGGAAGACACTACAGAAATATTAAAGACCATATGAGACTATTATGAACAATTATATGCCCACAAGATAGCCTAGAAGAAATGGATAAAACTATAAATACAAACTACAAAGACTGCATCAGGACAAAGTAGAAAATGTGAACAGACCAGTAACCAGCAAAGAGGTTAAATCAGTAATCAAAAACCTCCCAACACAACCCCAAGACTGGATGGCTTCATTAGCAAATTCTACAAAACATTCAAAAGAAAATTAAAATCAGTCTTCCTCAAAGTCTTTCAAAAAGTGAAGAGGAGGCAATACTTCCAAATTCATTTTTTGAGGCCTCTAATTACCCTGATTCTAAAGCTAGATAAGAACACTTAAAGAAAACAATAGAGCAATATCCCTAAGGAGTTTAGCTACAAAACATTCAACAAAATCTTAGCAAACCATTCAAGAAGACACAAAGGGCTTACACGTCATGATCAGATGGGGTTTATTCCTTGTATGCAAAGATGGTTCAACATGCAAGTCAGTCAGTGTAATACATAACATTAATAAAAGATAAAAACTACAGTATTATTTCAGTAGATACAGAAAAGCATTTGATAAATATAACATCTTTTAATGATTAAAACTCCCTAGGCAGACTGAGTATAGAGGTACATACCTCAACCTAATAAAGGCAATAGATAACAAACCCACAGTTAATACATACTCAGTGAGGAAAAGCTGAAAGGCATTCCTCTAAGATCAGGGAAACAAGGCAAGGAGGCCCACTTTCACCATCCTTTTATCTATAACCCGGGGTTTCCTGCTCTGGCTAGAACAGATCATTTGAAAGTTTGTATGGACACATAAGAACCTGAATAGTCAAAACAATCTGAGAAAGAACAGAGCAGGAAGAATCACATCTCCTGACTTCAGGCTATATTACAAAGCTACAGTAACCAAAATAGTATGGTAGTATCAGAAAAACAGACAAAACACATAGGTCAGTGGAACAGCATAGAAACCCAGAAATAAACCTATGTACTTATGGTCAGTTAACCTATGACAAGGGAGGCAAGCGTATACAATGGAGAAAAGATAGTCTCTTCAGTAAATGGTGCTGGGAAAATTGGACAGCTACATGTAAAAGAATGCAATTAGAACACTATAAGGTCATGCACAAAAATAAACTCAAATTTACTCAAAAATAAACTCAAAACTCTTTGCATTAAAGACCCAAAGGTAAGGCTGGATACCATAAGATTCTTAGGAAAATATAGGCAGAACACTGACATAAATCACAGCGAGATCTTTATCAGTCCACGACCTAGAATAATGAAATAAAAACTAAAAGAAATGGATTTTAAGAAGCTGCACAGCAAAGGAAACCATAAAATGAAAAGATGATGAGAATGAACCATTATTTTACACCACTTGTAACTTGAAATATGTCAAAGATCTAAACATAAGTTCTGATAGTTTAAAATTCTTAGAAGAAAACATAGGGAGGAAATTCCTCAACACTGGTGTTAGCAATGATTTTTTTGGATGTGACAACAAAAGCAACAATCAACAAATAGGACTCCATCAAATTTAAAAGATTTTACACAGAAAGTAATAATAAGAACAAATGAAAAGGCATCCTACAGAATGAGGGAAACTTGCAAATCAATTTATGATAAGGGGTTAGTATCCAAAATATAGAGAGAATTCACATAACTAAGGAACAAAAATGCAAATAATCTGACTTAAAAATGGGCAGGATTCCATGAGAAAGCACATATATACACTATCATGTATAAAACAGATAGTGGGAAGTTGCTAAATAACACGGGAGCCCCTCCTAGTACTCTGTGATGACCTAGAAGGGTGGGATGGAGGAAGAGAAGGGAGGTTCAGGAGGGAGGGGATATATGTGTGTATTTATGTATATATGTATATTAATATTTATATAATTATGACTGATTTGTGTTATTGTAGAGCAGAAACCAACACAAATTTGTCAAGAAACTATCCACCAATTTAAAAATTAATAAACTTTAAAAAAATAAATAAAAGTGGGCTGAAGACCTACATAGACATTTTCCCAAAGACATACAGATGGCCAACAGGTACATGAAAAGATGCTCAATACAAATAATAATCGGGGAAATACAAATTAAACTACAATGAGGTATTGTAGTTTATCTGTTAAAATGGCTATTATTAAAAAGCAAGAGGCAACAAGTGCTGGTGAGAATGTGGAGAAAAGGGAATCCTTGGTATACAGTATGGAAAAGTGAAAATGAAGTTGCTCAGTCATGTCTGACTCTTTGCGACCCCGTGGACTGTAGCCTAGCAGGCTCCTCCGTCCATGGGATTCTCTAGGCAAGAATACTGGAGTGGGTCGCCATTTCCTTCTCCAGGGGATCTTCCCAACCCAGGGACTGAACCTGGGTCTCTGCATTGCAGGCAGACTCTTTAACCTCTGAGCCACCAGGGAAGCCCCTATACAGTATGGAGGTTCCCCCCAAAATTAAAAGAAGGACTAACATGACACAGCAGTTCCACTTCTTGGAAGAAAGTGAAACCAATATCTTGAAAAGATACGTGTACTCCAAAGATTATGGCCAGATTATAATAGCCAAGATATGGGAAAAACTTAGTGTCCATCAGTGGATGAATAAAGAAAACATGCTATTTAATACATATATAATGGAATATTATTCAGCCACAAAGGAGGGCATACTGCCATTTGTGAAAACATGGATGGCCTAGGCACATTATGCTAACTGAGATGTCAGACAGAAAAAGATGAGTACTATATGTTATCACTTATGTTTGAAAGTCAAACTTGCAGAAACAATAAAATGGTGATTAACTCAACAAGTTAAGCAGTGGACAAAACTGTTGCTTAGGGTACAAATTTACAATAAATAGTAAAAAAAAAACAAACTCGAGATATAATGCATGCTGCAGTATATTACAATAAGATCATGAAAATTGTGATGATTACAATAAACTGTGGAAAATGCTGAAACAGATGGGAATACCAGACCGCCTGACCTGCCGCTCGAGAAACCTGTATGCAGGTCAGGAAGCAACAGTTAGAACTGAACATGGAACAACATACTGGTTCCAAATAGGAAAAGGAGTCTGTCAAGGCTGTATATTGTCACCCTGCTTATTTAACTTCTATGCAGAGTACATCATGAGAAACGCTGGACTGGAGGAAGCACAAGCTGGAGTCAAGATTGTCGGGAGAAATATCAATAACCTCAGATATGTAGATGACACTACTTTTGTGGCAGAAAGTGAAGAAGAACTAAAGAGCCTCTTTATGAAAGTAAAAGAGGAGAGTGAAAAGTTTGGCTTAAAGCTCAACATTCAGAAAACTAAGATCATGGTATCTGGTCCCATCACTTCATGGCAAATAGATGGGGAAACAGTGACAGACTTTATTTTGGGGGCTCCAAAATCACTGCAGATGGTGATTGCAGCTGTGAAATTAAAAGACGCTTACTCCTTGGAAGGGAAGTTATGACCAACCTAGAGAGCATATTGCAAAGCAGAGACATTACTTTGCCAACAAAGCTCTATCTAGTCAAGGCTATGGTTTTTCTAGTAGTCATGTATGGATGTCAGAGTTGGACTATAAGGAAAGCTGAGCATTGAAGAATTGATGCTTTTGAATTGTGATGTTGGAGAAGACACTTGAGAGTCCGTTGGGCTGCAAGGAGATCCAACCAGTCCATCCTAAAGGAAATCAGTCCTGAATATTCATTGGAAGGACTGATGCTGAAGCAGAAACTCCAATATTTTGGCCACCTGATGAGAAAAGCTGACTCATCTGAAAAGACCCTGATGCTGGGAAAGATTGAAGGCGGGAGGAGAAGGGGACGACAGATGATGACAGGTTGGATGGCATCACCAACTCCATGGACATGAGTTTGAGTAAACTCCATGACTTAGTGATGGACAAGGAAGCCTGGCATGGTACAATCCATGGGTCATAAAGAGTCAGACACGACTGAGCAATTCAACTGAACTGACAGTATAATACAATCATCAAAATTGTGAGAGAATGTATTCCAACTTCCAAAAAAAGGATACTAAGGTGATGGAGGTGTTAACTATCACTACAATGGCAATCATGTTACAATGTCAATATGCATCAAATTAACATTTTACACTTTAAATTTACATGTTACATTTCAGATATGTTTTTTAAAAACAAAAGCAAAACCACAACAACAAAACTCTAGAAGAGGATGCTTCCTGATTTGAGTACACCTAGAACAGCACTTCCTTAAGTCAGACTTACACCGTCATAAAGAATATACCATAAACTCCCATTATCTATTTCCCAGCTCAAAGAATCATTCCCCTGCAAAAAGAAAAAAAAAAAAGTATTTTCCCTAAGCATATTCTATTCAATGGTGCACATCCTGAGTAAGAGATTCTCATAAGGATACTTTTGAAATAGCAAGGAAATATTTTGCTAGTGACATGTTTTACCTGTTTTATTCAGTTCAGTTCATTCACTCAGTTGTGTCCGACTCTTTGCAACCCCATGGAGTGCAGCACACCAGGCCTCCCTGTCCATCACCAACTCCTGGAGTTTACTCAAACTCATGTCCATTGACTCGGTGATGCCATCCAACCTCTCATCCTCTATCGTCCCCTTCTCCTACTGCCCTCAATCTTTCGCAGCATCAGGGTCTTTTCCAATGAATCAGCTCTTCATATCAGGTGGCTGAAGTACTGGAGTTTCAGCTGCAGCATCAGTCCTTCCAATGAACATAAAGGACTGATCTCCTTTAGGATGGACTGGTTGGATCTCCTTGCAGTCCAAGGGACTCAAGAGTCTTCTCCAACACCACAGTTCAAAAGCATCAATTCTTTGCTGCTCAACTTTCTTTATAGCCCAACTCTCACATCCATACCTGACTCCTGGAAAAACCATAAGTTTGACTAGACAGACCTGTTTTGGCAAAGTAATGTCTCTGCTTTTAAATAGTCTGTCTCTCTAGCTTGGTCATAAATTTTCTTCCAAGGAACAAGTGTCTTTTACTTTCATGGCTGCTGTCACCATCGGCAGGGATTTTGCCTGTTTTATTATTACTATATATTTTTTTAAGGCCATGCTGTGGGGCTAGTGGGATCTAAGTTCCCCCAACCAGGACCAGGGATCAAGGCTGAGCCCTGTCAGTGAAAGTGCTGAATCCTAACCATTGAACTGACAGGGAATCTCCTATTACTGACTTTAAAAATTTTTTGTTTTTATTTTTTTCAACACCCAAAACATCTTGTATTGGAATATACCCAATTAACAATATTGTGATAGTTTCAGGTGCACAGTGAAGTGACTCAGCCACACATACACATGTATCCATTGCCCCCCGCCCCAACCCACTCCCATCCAGGCTGGCACATGACACTGAGCAGATTTCCATGCGCTATCCAATATGTTTTTCTTGGTTATCCATTTTAAATATAGCAGTGTGCACATGACCTTCCCAGAGTCCTTAACTGTCCCTTCCCCCCACCACCCCCTGCATCCACGAATTCGTTTTCTGTTGAGTCTCTTTCTGTTTTGTACGTTCATTTATATTTCTTTAAAGATTCCACAGATAAGGGATGTCATAGGCTATTTCTCTTCTGACTTCACTCAGTTTGACACTCTCTAGGTCCATCCATGTTGCTGCAAATGGCCTTGTTTCATTCTTAACTGCTGAGCAATATTCCAGGGTGTGTGCTTATGTGTGTATACGCCACATCTTTAATCATTCCTCTGTTGATGAACATTTAGGTGGTTTCCATGTGTTGGCTATTGTAAACAGTGCTGCAGTGAACATTGGGGTGTAGCATCTTTCAGGGCCATATTTTTCTCTGGATACATGCCCAGGAGTGGGATTACAGGGCCACAGGGTAGCTCTGTTTTTAGTTTTGTAAGGAACCTCCATGCTGTTCTCCCACATGGCTGCACCAATTTACATTCCCACCAACAGTGCAGGAGAGCTCCCTTCTCTCCACACCCTCTCCATCATTTGTCATTTGTGAATTTTTTGGTGATAGTCATTCTCTGAGCGGTATGAGGTCACTATCTCATTTGATTTCCGTTTCTCTAATAACTAGCAGTTTTGAACATCTTTTTATCACATCTCTTTAGAGAAATGTCTATTCAGCTCTTCTGCCCATTTTTTGAGTGTTGTTTGTTTTGATGCTAATAAGTGACATAGCTCCTCATAAATTGTGGAGACTAAGCCCTTATGAGCCACATCATTTGCAAACCCTATTATTGACTTTTAAATTCAAATTTAGAAAAGCCATGAATTTCTATTACAATAATTTCATCATTTTTATGTTGAATGACATAGAAGTAAACCAATAAAAAGCATGTGAAAGGTAGGCATATAGTTTAATTTAGAAATTCTAAAAACTTGTTCTAGGGAAAATTGGAAAGAATGCCAATATATGGGACAAGGATACGTACTGCAACATTTCATCATAGTAAAAATGTAAACTAAATATTCATCAATGGGGAAAGTGCTTAACTTTCAGTATAATAACCATGAGACTGAAACAGTTTTCCTTTTTATTGTAAGTTGTTCATGAGTTATTTTTGAGTTAGAAAATAAAATTTTGAGAAAACTAAAGGTTAAGATGCCACACTGAATATCCACAGTGCTCACACCGGGGTGCTGGGTTTTTACTCCTTGCACCTTTCTGTATTGCTTTAATCTTTTATAATAAGAACTACAGTAACGCTGTTCTCATTGTGAAGGAAAGTCTGTAACGTTCAAAGATAGAAACTTCTTTTTGTATCTCTGTGATTTACTAGTTTTTCTATTCTGAGGACATAAATAACACTCATTTACAGAAGCATACATGGGCTATTTTGGTGTTTATTAGCTCAGAATTTTAAAACTATCAATTGACTTTCAAACTTTCAAGTTTATACCTGGAAATGAGATGACAAGAAAATAATTATTTCCCCTCTAGTCGACTTTCAAAGTGTAGAAATGGGTTTGGTAAAACAATACCGTCAGAAATAATTACGGTACTATAATAGATTTTAATCTTTGTGCTGTCGTTGCTTTTTAATGTGAGTGCGTCATCTGCTCTGTTTCCTCTCTTTTCAGTAACTCCTATATTCATCCACTTCTGTCAATGCCAAGGGCAGTTATTCTAAATTCAGGTCAACAATATCTTTCACTTAAATGATGTAACAACTTCCTTTCCAATCACCCACTGCCTTTCCCCTATTGTACTACAATTATGGTAACTTCAGCCTGAATGAACTTCCTAAATGTGATTATGCTGCACTCGGCAAACCTTTCAATACGGACTTCCACACTCCCAGGAATGATGTACTAGGTATTGGTAGGCAAACACTGCAGTTCGAACACCTAGAAAAAAATTCATTGAATGCACGTTTTTAGAAATATCAAAAAGCTGTGGAAGCAGTGAAGACTAAATGTATTCAATACTAAAACTATCCAAGTACTGCTGACAACTACTGATTACTTCGTTGGGGGCATTTGCCAATTCTAACTATGAGCTAGTGATCAGATTTGGCCTAGATTAAAGCACTTTGGATAATCACCATGGTGTGATCACTCATCTAGAGCCAGACATCCTGGAATGTGAAGTCAAGTGGGCCTTAGAAAGCATCACTACAAACAAAGTTAGTGGAGGTGATGGAATTCCAGTTGAGCTATTCTAAATCCTGAAAGATGATGCTGTGAAAGTGCTGCACTCAATATGCCAGCAAATTTGGAAAACTTCAGCAATGGCCACAGGACTGGAATAAGTCAGTTTTTATTCCAGTCCCAAAGAAAAGCAATGCCAAAGAATGCTCAAACTACTGCACAATTGTACTCATCTCACATGCTAGTAAAGTAATGCTCAAAATTCTCCAAGCCAGGCTTCAGCAATACGTGAACTGTGAACTTCCTGATGTTCAAGCTGGTTTTAGAAAGGGCAGAGGAACGAGAGATCAAATTGCCAACATCCGTTGGATCATGGAAAAAGCAAGAGAGTTCCAGAAAAACATCTATTTCTGCTTTATTGACTATGCCAAAGCCTTTGACTGTGTGGATCACAATAAACTGTGGAAAATTTCAAGCAGTCAAAGGAATCTGAGGGGCTGCCTCCCGGGCTGCAGCCTTCAGTTTTCCCCAAGTAAAACTTGACTTTCAACTCACAGGTAGTGCATTTTTTAAGTTGACAGTTTTGCAAGATGACTCAGATATCTTTAGTGTCATAGTGGAGAGTTTAAACAGGACTTTGAAGTTGAAGGCCCTCATTTTAAAATCTAATTTCACCACCTGCTATCTTTTTTGACCTAAGTTATGTAGCTTTACTTTGCCTCTGTTTCTCTATCCAATGCATGTATAATAGTATATAATCGTGGGGGTGTTCTGAAGATAAAATGAAAAGCTATCAAAAGAACTCAGCAAAGTCCTTGGCACCTGTTACTTGCCAAGCTACTGAATAAGTCATCACTTCTAGTTTCAAATTACTTGTAATTAATACTTCCTAATTTTCTAAGCCTAAATCCCATAATTTAAGAAGTAATTTAATCTGATCAAGTGAATTTTAAAGCCCTCTTACATTTCCTTAAATGGGACTAGAGTTCCACCTAAGTAAGTATCCTTCAATTCTGATTTTCATTATCCTGATACTGGCTTCGTGCTTCCTTAAGCTGTTTTCCATCCTCTGTCCCTAACCCAGCCTCTTGATGATGATAATTTAAGTAGCATTATGGAGAAGAGAAAGTGAGGGTGGCGCTGGAAGGAATCATTAAAGTGACAAGAACAGTCCAACTTGGTCTCCACTATGGTTGGTCTGGGATCAGTCTGTTAATGAAATCCATTATTTGGACACATTTTAGAACTTTATAAATTTAATATTAACTATAATGAATCCACCAATTCTAACACGCCTAATGCATCAAACATGGCAACCCACTCCAGTATTCCTGCCTGCAAAAAACCCCACGGACAGGAACCTGGCAGACCCCTTCCATAGGGTCACAAAGAGCAGGACACAAGTGAGTATGCACGCCTCACTGTATTTGTCGACAAATAAATCTTTACATTTTCCTCTACCATAAGAGTGTCATCATGGCTAACACTAAAACTGTCAATGATTGAACTGACAGAATTCAGGGTGCTTTCGTCCACCAAGCCCTCCTTCCAGGCTCCTGGTAAAGAACCCTCTCATCAAGGAGAGCCAGTATAGGTGGTTTAGGTGGCACATGCTGCCTATTCACTGTTTAAGCCTCCACACTGCTTTTTCAGGCTTATTTCAATGCCTATGTATCCCTACATGATACAAAGAACATGAATTGTCACTGCTTTTTAATTAAAGCCATATGACCTCCAAAGTTCAGAAGAGCATCAACTTTGCATCCTTAAAGTTAGCGAAATGGTCTATTTGCACTACTGTCTAGTTACTTAGGACTTTCAAATCCTGAGCCAGACACGGGCTCACCTTGGGACTTACCAATGGCTTGGACTACTTTGAAGGTGGAAGTCAGTCATGTCAGACTCTTTGCGACCCCATGGACTATATAGTCCATGGAATTCTCCAGGCCAGAATACAGGAGTAAGTAGCCTTTTCCTTCTCCAGGGGATCTTCCCAACCCAGGGATCGAACCTAGGTCTCCCAGCTTGCAGGCGGATTCTTTAATAGCTGAGCCACAGTGGAAACCCTTACCCGGACATTATAAAGATTCCTTGGACTCCAAGGTCCTATGTGAAAAAAATCACTTCTTCCAAAAGCTTTTTTATATAATCCCTATCTTGTTTAGATGGACTAACCTAGTGGCTTGGTGGGAAAGAATGTGCCTGCCAAGGGAGGAGATGTGGGTTCAATCCCTGGGTTGGGAAGATCCCCTGGAGAAGGAAATAAACCTGTTATTGTTAAAATCTCACTCTCTAATCTCTAATTCCTTTGTGTTCAAGTTAAATCTATTCTTTTCTCTTCCTACTGATTCTGTTGTATTTCACGCCTTCATCCTAAAGGGCCTTTCTCCTTAAACCACTTCTGATCATTACAATGATCTATTTAGATAATTTATACACACACACACACACACACACACACACACATTGGCCGTGTCACTAGACCTAGGGGATCGGAGTTCCCTGACCAGGGATTAAAACTGGGTCCCCTGCAGTTGGAAACTTGGGAGTCCTAACCACTGGACTGACAATCTTTCTAAAATAATACATCTTATTACAAATTAATGAAAAAAAAAAAACTCAAATATATGAAAAAACCTCAAAGAAAGAAGTGAGAGGAAAAAACTGTCCAGCTAACCCTGAGACTGCAGGAGTCTAAAACCGGATTAAGTCTACAGACAGAAAACTACCTAAGCACTGCTCCAAGTGGTAGATCTGTTTTGCACGGGAGATTAGGTTAAAAATTCTGATGCTGCTGTACATGTATGCTGAAACTGAACAAGTAAACAGACAGTGGATGATAGAAGCCAGGGTTGTTTACTATAGGAGTGGGAAGATATACACCATTTCCTGTTGAGGTCCTTTAATGGACCAGAACCTGGTGGTCCAGAGTCGACTGATAAGAAAGTAAAGGAGAGAGGAAGAGGCTGATATTCCTTGGTTTATATAGAAAGCCAATAAAGCCCCTGGCATGAGACTTGCTCTGTTCACGGAGGCCTCAGGCGCCCCCTCGAAGGGGTGAAGGTTCAGAGTGCCTTCTTGAGAAGGTCTTAGAAGCCCGGGCAGGCAAGTGAACTCAGAGAGCCTCTGCACTCCAAAGAAATAGCCTGAGAGAGAGAGAGGGAGAGAGAGAAAGCAAGACACGGGGACCAAAGCTCTGATGGAGCAAAGGTGTTTTATTCAACACTGTGTAGGTATTTATACTTTCCTACTAGATAGCTATTTTCAGCAGAGATAAAATCAAAACTTACAAGGAAACATGAGGTCATCCATATGAAAGAGAGAGGGTTGTAAATAATCACTTTTACCATATGGTTCATAAAAAGGAAGAGGGTACTTATCACCGTATAGAAAAACTAACAAAGGAAATGCCTGGATTCCTCAGTCCCAGGAGAGGCTTGCCTCTCCTTTTAATTCCTGAATATTCAGGAGTTAATAAGGAACAGAGAATTCCTGACAAATCCAAAACAGCACACAGGAAGCCTCCTGTTAAATGCTTCCTGACAATTCCCCAATAAGAACCTACAATCTTTGGAGAAATGACTGCCTGGAACAGGCTCAAGTGCCAGAATGTGCTAACACATAAAACCAAAACCAAGCCAAACCAAAAGCAAACCCACAGTGACAGGCCAGGGGCATGACAAAGGAACACAGAGGCAACTGAAAGGCTACAGGAACCAACGCTGGACAACTTGAGAAACAAAGCAATGTGGACTATAACTCAAAGTCTAAAAATGAGTCTATCTGGGCATATATATATGATTAAATAAACCAGGAGGAAACAAATCTTCCAGTGCACAAAAATCCTAAGTCATGTATGTAGATACTCTACCCTTCAGAGATGGAGTGTAATTCCCTACCCTTTTTTAAGTGTGGGCTGCACATGACTGAAAGAAGACCAGACAAAGAGTAACTTCACTCTTGTAAGTCTCAAAGACCTCAGCCAGACTGCAATGGTAAGCCATGCTGACAGTACCTATTCAACACCACCAATGAGAACAGCACTTTACTCCTGTGGTTTTCCTTCTCAAAACACATACGTTTAATCCTAAGGAGAACATCAGACAATTCCTGACTGACAGACATTCTACAAAATACCTGACCAGTACTTCTCCAAACTGTTAGGGTTTTCAAGAAAGTTTGAGAAACTGTCAAGAAGAAGAAGAGGCCAAGGACACATGATGACTAAATGAAATGTGGTGTCCTGGATGGGATCCTGGAACAGAAAGGAAGACATTAGGTGAAACTAAGGAAATCAGAATGAAGTATGAACTTGTTCATAATAATGGATCAATACTGGATCATTAACTGTAAAAATGTACCATACAAATGCAAGACATTAAAAATAGTGGAATATATGGGAATGCTGTACTATCTTCACAGCTTTTAAATCTGAAATGGTTCTTAAACAAAAAGTTAATTGAAAACAAATGAAGCTGATAAAAAGAAAAAAACACAAGCTTAATTAGACATTCACGCTGCTAGTGTTTTCTCATCATAGAGTAAAATGGAAATTCTTCTGCAAATTTTTGGACACCACTCCTGGAGCTTCTGATTTAGAAGGTCTGACATGTTGGGGACCAAGAATTTCCATTTGTAACAGTTTCCAAGATGCTGACACTGCCGGCCTAGAAGTGGTATTTTGATGACCAATCAGCAAACTAAAATGGACTGGAATGAGTGAATTTAACTCAGATGACAATTATATCTATGACTGTGGGCAGGAATCCCTCAGAAGAAATGGAGTAGCCACCATGGTCAACAAGAGTCCGAAATGCAGTACTGGGATGCAATCACAAAAACAACAGAATGATCTTTGTTTGTTTCCAAGGCAAACCATTCAATATCATAGTAATCCAAGTCTATGCTCCAACCAGTATTGCTGAAGCTGAACGGTTCTATGAAGACCTACAAGACCTTTTAGAACATCCAAAAAAGATATCCTTTTCATTATAGGGGACTGGAATGCAAAAAGGGGAAGTCAAGAAACACCTGGAGTAATGGGCAAATTTGGCCTTGGAATATGGAATGAAGCAGGGCAAAGACTAATAAGAGTTTTGCCAAGAAAATGCACTGGTCATAGCAAACACCCTCTTCCAACAACACAAGAGAAGACTCTACACACGGACATCACCAGATNTTTTTCCCCTGCAATGTAAGAGAAACTTTATGAATTTACAAAGTGTCTTAACCTCTTAAAAAGAGTAATTTGACCCATTAAAATTGAGAAAAACACCACATAAAATTGAGCCCTTAATATTTATAAGCATAAACAAATTCTAAAGCCCCTATCAGGAAGTTTAACCAATAAAACAAAATACTAGCTTTATGACTTGAGAACATACTTTTGAGACTGAAGTAGAAATATTTGCTTAACAATATAAACCAGACAACATCTTAACCTCATGCATAATAACTTTACAATTATTTTCTATAGACTGAAATTTGAGGAAAAATAATTGACTAGTTATAACTGTTGTTCTTATTGAATATTTTCCTCTTACAATAACCCGAAAAAAGGGTAAGAATTTGTGGAAGTAATCTTTTGATTACCATTATGGAAATAAATTACCTATGAATGATACATTGCTATAATAATAACTACTTGAAAGATGAAATGTGACGTGTCTTATAACTGAGGGTAATTTCTGAGGGTAATTTAATGCATGAGATTGTGAGACACTATTGTCTGAAAAAGCAATATTTATATTTTTGTATAATTATGCAAACNTAAGAATTTGTGGAAGTAATCTTTTGATTACTATTATGGAAATAAATTATTACCTATGAATGATACATTGCTATAACAATAACTACTCAATAACTACTTGAAAGATGAAGTGTGATGTGTCTTATAAGTGAGGGTAATTTAATGCATGAGATTGTGAGACACTTTTGTTTGAAAAAACAATAATTATATTTTTGTATAGTTATGTCAACTAAATTTAAATTACTTACACCACTTACATTTTTTTGCTCTTAAACACCTGACTTAGTCACTCAATAGTTGACAACTATATGCATTAAAAAATAATAAAAAGGTGTTTTTCATCAANGAGGCCTGGTGTGCTGTGATTCATGGGGTCGCAAAGAGTCGGACATGACTGAGCGACTGAACTGAACTAAACCTGGACTAGAAGATGAAAGCCAACAATTCAGATTCAAAAGCCAGCAATTCCTTTGCTATTTATCCCTATATTTACAGTCTTATCTTCCTCTGCACATGTTATGCTCCAGATCTAAATTGCTTCAACCAATTCTCATACTCATGGGGAAAACTAAGGTAAGTTTAATGTGGCTTCATAACATATTTTATCCAACACACAGGTATAAATTCCTGTCTACAAGCTATATGTAAAATACATGACAATCAAAATGACAATGGCAATTTTTTTGAACTGAGGACTCTGAAATTTCTTTGGAACCTGTTTAAAGAAACTAGACGTTAAAAGTTGTTAAATCACAAATATAAGTTTTTAACCCAACTATTATTAGAGCGAAAACCATATAGACAAAAAAACTACACACTTTTATTTTATAAATTTATTTTCTAACAAAACATATGAAAAAGTGAGATTTTTCCTGGTAACTGAACACAATGGTACTAGTTTTCCATGCGGTGTAGGCCAGTGTTTCATCGAACCCGTTAACTGAACTCACAGACACAAGCAGCATAAAACAGTCAGGAGCAGAGAACACAGAGCCGGGTGCCTGAGTTTGAAATCTCTATTCCACAACTCACCAGTTTTGCCACTGGGCAAGTTATTAAACTTGTGCCATAAATCAGTTTCCTTGCCTGTAACAAGAGACTATACCTCACAGAGTGTTAAGTCCATATTCATAAGTTCTTAGACTGGCCCATAGCAAGTGCTGCATGCCTTGATGTTTGTAAGAGCCAGCCAACATGCCAAGTACTACACTAGAAAACAGGGGTATGATGGTTGGCCTAGACAAGTCAAGGCTCTATGCGGTCTATAAGAGGATACAAACATTAACAAGTCAGTCATACAAATAAATAATTAATAAATATGGAACTCCAAACTGAAATGAGCAACATGAAGGATGACAGTGTTTTAAAAACATTAATACACTCATCTATTCTCATTTTTGGAACAGAAAGTATTACAGGTTCAGGGAGTAATAAGCATTTTGACCCTCTCCCAGGCTTAATCTTTCTTAGCAGTCTTAAAAGCATAATTTAACAACACAATCCTCTGGACACTGTTATCTGCTGAGTCAATAGGGATTAGCAAATAAAATTATTTTGCCACATATCTTTAAGCAACATAAACATGTTTAAGGCTGGAAGTTTTATTTCACTTCAGTAGACATTAAAGGTGGCCTACTAAATTGGAAAAATAAGAAAAGGCATTAATTGGCATTTAATAAAAATCATGCTCTTTAAAAGTAACTTTTTTACGGAATTCTTCACAACCAAGAGCTAAACAAAAACTTAAAAAAGTAAAAAACTATGCAAAAATCAAGCAACCTTTGCAAGTCCAGTATGTTAGAGATAATGTCAAAGGTATAAAGTATCAAGCACCATGCATCTGTACTTAAAAAAAAAAAAAAACCAAGCCACGCAACTCCAGAGGAGTTTCACTTGTAAAAGATTTGGGCAGAAAGGAAGCAATCAGGTAAAACACCAACTTCCCAGCTACCCAAAAAACACAAAAGAAATGAAACTTAGAAACTTAGTTAGAAAGAAAGTTTCCAACAAAACTTAGAAACAAGGTAGGACTTAGTTTGCATTACAGAGCTGAGGCTAAAGAATCATAACATAGGCAAAAGGATGAAAATAAGTATCAGAAGTGAATACCAGGCCAAAATAATTTGAAACAAACCAAAAAATTCCTTAACCTTCTGATAATAAAAAGTACCTGGCCATTACAAAGAAAAAGAAAGGCTGCAGACCTCATAAGTGAGCTTTTAATCCTTTTTTACTTCAAACCCATCCCCTGCAGTAGAAGCACAGAGCCCAAACCACTGGACCACCAGGGAATTTTCACTTTCAAGATTTTCCGTTAATTTACTTATAACATAATTTTCAGTCTGGGTAATGATTTTTTTTCCCAAAGCAAGGGGCGGTAGAGCAATAACCCAGTCATCTTAAGATACTGGCAAGAGCTCTTTAAGGGTCTGTTACCCTTAGATTGCTAAAGACCTGTCTAAAGAAAAACAAGTTTCACTTAATAAGAAGTAAAATGTCTGCCATAAAATATAAATTTTAATAAAATAGATGACTGCACTACTTTGCTAGTATTTGGTTACAATGCTTGTCTATAATAAGTTGACTTCAATTTATATTTTTAATGGCTCATAAATTGCTGGTTTTAATTACTATCAACATACTAGGTCTCAAGAACTACTCTGAAAACCGTATTCCACTAAAAACAAATAATCAAAACTAATGTTTAATGTTAGTTGATGGTATTGTACCAAGGCTAATTCTTAGCTTTGTAAATATTCTAACGATATGTAAGATTTTAGCAGTTGGGGGAAATTAATATAGGACATAAAAAAAAACTGTACTTTTTTGCAACTTCTGTAAATCTAAAATTATACGAAAAGAGGTTAAAAATAAACGTTCAAATTCTCAGAACTTTCCTTCCATTATATCAGTGAACGTGCCAAGCAAGAAAAATGCTATTTTAGGTTTCCCTAAAACGCTGACTTAGCCATCAGTTATCAAGCGTACAATAAACCTAGCTTTATTTTGCTATAGTAATTATTATGAATACACTAAGATAGATGAAGCTTTTCTAGAGAAACAACTGAATAAAGTTAACAAGCATTTTGACCCAGATTGATAATTAAAACTCATTCTACTTAATTTTAACTATGTATGAGTCTAAGATAATTGTTTATATTTAGATTTTTATTTATGCAACAAATCCAGAGGTTCATAGTAATAACAAAGGAAACAGAACGGTCCCTAGTATAACCAGAATACATACATAAATTGTGAGTATATAATGTATAGATAATACATTATATATAAAGGTGAGTGGTTTGTAACTAACTCTTACATGAATAATACTCTTGCTTTAAATAATAGTTCAAGGGTACATGTTACATACTGCTTAGGGGGAAAAATCTCAAGAAGGAATGATCAGTAAAGGGCCTATTAATCATTACCTCAAATCAAATCAATTATCAATCCTTACTCTAGATTTCACGTCTCTAAATGAACTCAGGTTCCAAAATTATGAAAAGTTAAAAAAATTTAAATACAACCCCAAATACTAGAAATATGTATTTCGCTTGGGTCCAATCTCCACTGCAAAAACTTCTTGCCATGGTATTTTAGTGTCATAAAAGGTGGTTGCCAATTTTTCTGTCTTTATACGTAACACAGCTAAACCATTTAATAACTATACTAACTACATCTAATAGTTATTTGTTAAGGGTAATAGACTTGAGAAATACTATTAACTAAAACTGTACTTCTGCCAACTTTTCAAGTCCATTAATACCAAGAAAGAAAAACACTCAAGAAGCTTAAGAAATAATTATTTTAATCTACATAAACATAATTTATACTCAAATGTATTAACTTTTGCCATAGTTTCTGCCTTCATAACATATTTTAATTTCAGTTTCCTTTGTGAACTCTGCACTGCCTCAAAACCTAATTATCCTTTAATGGGTTCAATTAGCATAAACTATCTAATTCTGTGATACCTATGTTTAATCAAGTACAATATATAATCAACACTGTATCACTTAGAATTGTCAAGCTGTTTGTGAAAACTTAAAAAAAGAAAACTTCAAAAGAATAAGCTATTTTATTTCACATGTAATAGCTGTCATAAAGCAAAGTTTAAGTATTTACTTTTCTGATACCCTAATATATTTCCAAAAGTCTTTTAGCCTGCAATTTTAGAGTTTTCTACCAGGGAGGCCAGATAATATATATATTTTTATAACTAATAAAAGATTCTAAGAGGGCACAGACTATAAATAAGGTACAACTGAGTCATAACACCATACAAAGACCTTATGAATAATTAGGAAAGAGATGTTTAACATTACTGTTTAATCTTATAAAATGGTAAATTTTCATCAAATTGATACCTTTTAATTATTTATGATGTTTCCTATACTCTCAGATCATACAGCTTGGCAAGTATACAGGTACTGATGTAATTTTTAATCCTATTAGTTGTAAATGAATTCTGATTTAGTCAATGTCTGTATTTCCTTTCTACTACTTACACACTACACTACCATGAGTTAATCCGCCTACAAAATGTTATTGTTGAGTGGAAAAGCAATGCAGTTTCATCTCTTCCTTAAAGATTTTCAAGTATAGAACACAAATTCATGAAAAAGCTAATTAGAAATTTGACATTCCATCTTGCTTTAGTGATTAATTATAGGATAAAAGAAAGAGATGTAAAAACAAATATTTCTTTACATTTCTCTGATTAATGCAATGTTATGCTAAGAAATATTGTAACTGTTATGAGCTATTTTCTAGCTTCTTCAAGTATAGGACACAACTACAGTTCTATTAGTGAGGAGAAATGAATAATTAATTTAGGTAACTCAAAAGCGATATGGGAGGCACAAAAAGATAAACCAACTTTGGCTTTAACCTACTGCAGACCCTGAAATGCCAGACTCAACAACAACAACAAGAAAACAAGAGTACAGCAGCAAGCCACCACTTCACCGCATAGTAAGAATTCTGAAACAGCCAGTAACATTTCTTTCCCTTCCCAACTCATTCTGTTGTCTCTTCCTTTTGTTTTTCCTCGGTTTTGGCTGCAGGCAGTTCAAGGCTTGCCCACTGCATAGGTTCAGCTTTTCTCATGGTGATCTCAATCTTTGTTGCAGTCATAGTTACGTAGCTTCGCTTTACATCAATCACCTGTAACATATTAAAGAAAATGACAGTATTCTGGACTGTTTTACTAATTTTAGAGGCAATAAGTTTAAATGACACACAAGATTTCATGTCTATGCCTATTGCTAACAGTCAAAATTCCAAGCTTCTAAGGTCATCTCTAGCCTTAGATATAAACTCCTGGGTAAGAAATGATGCTAAGTTATATATGTACTCTGCATCAATGCTTACCTAAAGTACTGTCTTCTATTATAAAATGGCATTTTAAATACTAAGAAAAAATTCTGCTGGATTTATAATACTTACACCCCATAATTTCACATTTTGATGAAATTCCTTCTCTCCTTCAAATACAATGTGTACATTTAACTGAAAAAAAAAAAAGTTGTTTAATGGATCAAAACCAAATCATAAAGATTTGTGATATTAAAACAGTTATTATAAAAAGATACACATAAAAATCATTTAAGTTATTTTACGGAACTGCCAATATTATACTTTATTTGAGAAAACCATTAACAGTGAAAAAAATATTAATGTGGAATATCATATTGAGAACTAAGTATCATTATTATCTGATAAATCTTCTAAGCCACTATAGTACTTCCAGGATGCTTCAGAAATATCTTGTGGAGAACATTCACTTAAAGTAGTTTCTAGGAAAGTAATTTCAAATTATTTTTTTGAACTGCAGAGACTTTTAAAATCTTAAAACAGCTCAAGCAAGATCAACATTTTATAATACAGTAAGAATAATGTGTAATGACTTCCCTGGTGTTCCAGGGAACACCACTAGAAGAATCCACCTCCCAAAGCAGGGATGAAGGTTTGAGCCCTGGCTGGGGAGCTAAGACACACACGCCATAGATGGAGAGGGCCCACACTACCAAGCGCCCACACAGCAGCACGGAGGGCCCTGCACGCTGCAGCCGCGACCTGGCGCAGACAAAGAAGACACACACACTCACGGTGGGACAACACACAAGACAGAGCTGCTCAGGGTACTCACCAGTGTGCTATTTGCTACCACTTGGCTGAGCTCTGGAAGTGAATTTTTTGCATATACTGAAATGGTGACTTCACCCCCAGTTTGATGCCAGTCATGTCTACAAGGAACAACCTTTTTCCCCTGCAATGTAAGAGAAACTTCATGAATTTACAAAGTGTCTTAACTTCTTAAAGAGAGTAATTTGACCCATTAAAGTTGAGAAAAACACCACATAAAATTGAGCCCTTAATATTTTTAAGCATAAACAAATGCTAAAGCCCCTATCAGTTTAACCAATAAAACAAAATACTAGCTTTATGACTTGAGAACATACTTTTGAGACTGAAGTGGAGATATTTGCTTAACAATATAAACCAGACAACATCTCATGAATAATAATTTTCCTGTTATTTTCTACAGATTGAAATTTGAGGAAAAATAATTGACTAGTTATAACTGTTGTTCTTATTGAATATTTTCCTCTTACAATAACCCGAAAAAAGGGTAAGAATTTGTGGAAGTAATCTTTTGATTACCATTATGGAAATAAATTACCTATGAATGATACATTGCTATAATAATAACTACTTGAAAGATGAAATGTGACGTGTCTTATAACTGAGGGTAATTTAATGCATGAGATTGTGAGACACTATTGTCTGAAAAAGCAATATTTATATTTTTGTATAATTATGCAAACTGAATTTAAATTACTTACACCACTTACATTTTTTTGCCCTTGAACACCTGGCTTAGTTACTCAATAGTTGACAACTATATGCATTAAAAATAATAAAAAGGTGTTTTTCATCAAGGGTTATACTATGAAAACTTAAGCACACAAAACAACATTTTTTCAAAGCAAAACTTTCAAATTTTCATACCTTGGAGAAAATACAGGGAGATTTCACTTTTTACTAATAAAACACTCACAGAAGTTTTGTGGTAGACAAATCATTATAACGTAACATACATTTATAATATCTAACCCAAGTGTTATTAAAAAGCAGACATCATAATATATGCTAATATACACTGAATTCCTAAAGTAATCTAACATAAAGATACACGCACTGAAAACGTCATTGTCTTGGAGTTTTTAGTGCCAATACAGCACATAAAACTAATTTAATGTATTAAAAGACACGTTAATAATAGGTAACAAATATGTATTTAGCAATGAGTTGCTTGCCTTCTTACAGTTTAATGGGATTTTCTGAGATTATTTGCATAGCTACAAGTCTTTTTAAAATGCTGTTAGGGAAGTAGGAACTGATGCTTTCTCTTTCGATAAGTTTCCTGGTAACAATCAGAGGCTGATTCATGTCAATGTATGCCACAATATTGTAAAGCAATTAGCCTCCAATTAAAATAAATAAATTAATTTTAAAAACACAAAAACAGAAACAATCCTAAAGAAACAAGTCTACAATCCTACCATCTGGCCACTGGATTGGACACTAGTCTGTCATGTGTAAATGGTTAAATGACAGTAAGGGGCCAAAAGAGCATCAGAGGTCTCAATGGTAACTCAAAATGACCAGAAAAGTGATTTTTAAACAGAAAAAGTCGAAACAGAGTATGCAACTACAGAAAAATATGCTTCAGTTTAGACTAGCTTACATATTTCACAAAAATCTACATATTTACAATCAGCATACACAATGGTTATTCTCATCAAAAAGCAGTGTGTTAAGAGCTTGACTCAGATTAATTTTAGATTTTAGGTTCATCAAACTTTACTGTGAGGAACTTTTTTTTTTCTTAAATCTAAAGACAGAGTAATCTCAAATGTCTTCAAAATGACTGAGATAAATATACTCCAATAGGCTATTTTTAAAACATTACTTACAGCATCCTTTTTAGTCCACATGTGTTTCCCTGTTGTACAGCCCTCTTGGGCTAAGAATGTATTAAAATCAGAAGTTTTTCTTCTACAACAGCTCCAGTATTTCATCCTTTAAATTATCATAGAAAAATTTTAGAAATAAAGTCTGACAATCAATTAAATTTGGAAGTGTTATAGTGATAAGTAACTTAAAAAAGCAAGCATGTAACTTTAGTATTTTACAAGTGTCTAAGTTGCTAAAGGATGGCATCACCGACTCGATGGACATGAGTCTGAGTGAACTCTGGGAGTTGGTGATGGACAGGGAGGCTTGGCATGCTGCAATTCATTGGGTTGCAAAGAGTCTGACATGGCTGAGCGATTGAACTGAAGTTGCTAAACAGTTAACACTACCAGAAGACTAATAACCAGAATGCCATTTAGTATAGCAATTCTGGCATTCCTGAGTGAAGATGCTTAAAACCATCATAAAATCCAAAATCAGCTTTTCACTGACAGTTTGCATCTCAGTTTCCTCATGAAGCTACTATGAAATGGTTGATCAAAGATTGAAGACCTTCATATTTGAATAAACCAGGAAAGTGAGAACATGCAAACAATCTAAAAACTAATGTTTACATAACCTGTGATAGTCAATCCCAAAGTAAGTAAAAAATTAACTTGAGAAAAATCTAACACTATTTACTTAAGAAAGATCTAACACTGAAAGACAAAAATTACAGTAAAACTTTGGATTTATGTCCTAAAGATACGGAAATTAAGAGTGGAGGATTTTCACAGTACTGTGTTTCTATAAACTACAGTGTAACATAATGAGAGAGGCGCTCAGCTGAGGGCTGTGGCAAAGTACTGGTTTTCTCAGATGCCACAATGTTGGTGTCTTAGTGTCCTAGGGCCCCAAATTCCAAATGTCCTACCAATGGGCAGGACAGCCCTTCAAAAGAACAACACAAAACACCTATTCAGCTTAAAGAAAAAAAGGATCCTATTGTAATATAAAGGAATATAAAAAAACATGAGGTTTGAATCACAGTGGTCACTTCAACCATAACCTTGTTTCCGTTTTCCCACGTGTAAAAAGAAGACAAAACTCACATTTCTATGTTATTTTAAAGTTTAAACGACAATGTAAGTAAAATACCTAATATTGTTGCATGGCAAATAATGTTTAAAGGCATATTAACATTTCTAACATCTACCATAAAGTTTTCATTAGTCTAGTTTAAGTTACCCTTCGTGGAAAATAGGTACTCCAGAATGATATACACAGACTTCTTCTAGACTCTGTGGCCCCTGGTATGTCTACAAGAGAAAAAAAAGAGGGAAAAATTAGTTTCATATCTCAGTGTTACATTTTACATGTATTTGTAAGTACTGGTGACCTCTATGAACTATGAAAATACCCAAGAGGTAACAATTACCTAGAACATTCATAAATTCACCTCAGGCCATTCCAATAAGGAATGAAAAAGGATTCCTGTTTGGATATGCTTAAAAGTTCCCTGTGAAAAAGGTAAATATTAAAAGTAGGCAACAGGATGTATCAGACGTTTTTAGACTTTTGGGTATGAGGACACATCCCAACATATTCCAAACATATTCAGGTATGTTCTATAAATTTACAGGCCAATACGAAAACCAAGAGATTAGTGTTCTCATCAGAAACATAGTTATAGCATGATTATGTGCACAGTAAACTGTGAGCATTACGAATTGAAATGGAAAATCGAATAAGCAATTCTGGAAGTCCAGAGTGATGCCTTCTTATCCCTACAAAGGGTAAAATGAGCTGCAGACCTATATATATATCCAGGGTTTGTCTGGAAGATCCGGGCCCCATTGCTGCTGTAGATGAAGGCTCTACAGATGAATTCACAAAAAGTTATGTTAATAAAACATAGATGCAGCCAGCAGTATATTTTCTGTCTACTTTGGTATTTATAGCAACCATCCTACAGTTACAGAAAATAAAATTCTGTACATTTACCTTTTGTAAATTCAGATTACGGGGTGTGTATCTCTCCTGAAGATACTCCATGGGCACCCAAAACTCAGCACATTAAGATTCTGAACTTCTATCACTGTTGTTCCCCAGACCTCCTACTCTTCTTCCCCATCTTATCTGATGGCACCATATCCACTGAGTCTCTCAAAGTAAAAAGTCTCCAAGTCCTCTTCAGTTTCTCTTTACCTTCTACCCTCATGTAGTCTATCACAAAATCCTGTCAACCTGAATTAAAAAAAAATCCTACCAGTTTAATTTGCTAAACTTCCTCAAGATCACTAGCAGATTCTAGGCAATGAAACTCTGTTAAAAGATTCTGATGAATTTCTCTGCCTTCAGTTTCTGGACTCTATCATCTACTTAAACATGCACCACTATCTTGTTTAAAGCCCTTTAAATACCGCTACCTCAAACCATATACAATAATCAGTGCCAGTGGTTTGCACATTTAAATGTGCCTCTAAGCCCTACAAAAGAAACAGATTTCCTAAAGAGGACAGAGAAAGCCAGTCATGAAGGAAAAGATGAACAAACTGAGTTTTGTTAAATTTAAAGAGACTGTTTATTAGAAGCCATTATTAAGACAGTGAAAAAGTACAGTCTCTCTGACAAAGGACTTGCAGCTAAAACATATGAAGAATCCCTAAAATCATTAAGAAAAAGTCAACTTAATAGAAAAAGAGATACAGATTTTGGACAGTGTCACAAAGGAAAACATCCAAATGGCCAATAGGCATACAAAAATGCAGTCACCATCATCATCAGGAAAGTGCAAATGAGAATCATAATGGGAACATTCCACATTCACCAGAGTGGCTAAATATAGAAGACTGATAAGACAAAGTGTTACCAAGCTGTACAGCAAATGGACCCAGCCTCATATATCACTGCTAAGAGTATAAACACAACCACTTTGTACTCCCTGCTAAAGCTGCAGACAGACAGACAGACAGACACACACACACACACACACACACACACACACACACACACACACAGAAGAAGCAACACTATTTCTAGTTATCTACCTAAAAGAAATGTGTAAACGTATCCCCGAAGTCAAGCACAAATATGTCCATAATAACATGAATCAAAAAACTTCACAGGGCAATAGAGAGAATAAACTGATTGGTATGCTTTAAAGCAATGAAAAGGAACAAATTACAGCTATGTGAAACCAAGATAACCAAAAACAGCTAAGCAAGGAAGACAGACTTAAGTACCTGTTCCATGATTCTATTTACAGTAAATTTAGAAGTAAGCAAAACTAATCTATGTTGAGAGAAAAAAGTAGTTACCTTTGGGAAAGGAAATAATGGATGAGAGGAAGCATGTACACTCTGCTTAATAAACTTGTATTTATATATATTCAATGTTGTATTTCAATGAAAAAACTTTAGAAACATTTCTTCGATGGCCACCATGACCTAAAGGAAAGCCTAGCTGTGAGCAGCAAGCCTTTCGGGATCTAGCCCAATTTTTCTTTTAATCTCAACTTTACATCAGCAAATTCTGTACATCATTGACTATTTTTGATTTCTGTACATGACTGCTATCTCTGCTTGGGATATCCTTTCCCATTTTGTCTATTTATAGAACTGTCATTCATTTATCAAAATTCATCTAGGATACCTTTTCTCTGACAGGCCTATATAGACCCCACCACCTGCACTGTACCTCCCGCACCCAAATAATTAATCATTCTCTTTCTATCTACTACGTCTACCTTAAATACATGGGAATGCATTTGTATTTCCATCTCTAAATGAACAAGGTGATCCCAAACTCAGCATGAAAGAAGACTGCAAACGTGCTCCCCACCCTAACTCCAATCTCTCCTCCTCAATTAATGGTGCACTGCGATGCTTCACTTCTGGTTTATCAGCAGGTCCTGCTAATACTTCCAAGTGTCATTCATTCTAACGTGCTTGTCATGTGCTGGGCATTGTTCTAAGCACTCAAGACACAGAAGAGAGAAAATGTTTTCCTTTCAAATCTTACATGACTGAAGAAGGAAGCAAAATCTGTAAAATAAGTAGTATGGAAAAAGGTCTAAGTCCTGTGGGGAAATAAGGAGAGTATGGACATGGTGGAGAGGGTGTAATATTACAGAGTGGGCAAAAAGAAGCCTCAATGAGATGTCTGATGACATCCTACATGTAACTACTTCTCTAAAACATATGCCAATGCCTGGTCTCTCAAATAGCACCCTAGCTGGTTTTCCTTCCCTTGATTCCACTCCTGCTCCACTAAACTTACTACTCATCAGCCAAAGATATCCTTTAAAGTCCCTCCTTAAACAGACAACGGCTTTATATTATACTTCCTAAAGCCTGAACTCATTGTGACATACAAGGACCTCTATAATCTTGCCTGCCTTTCGTATCTGTTTCACACCCTTGATCAGTCCTCCATTGATTTTTCTTATAATTTCTTGAGTAGCTAAGCTCTAAAGCCTCTAAACATACTACTCCCACATCTATTCCAAAGTTGACACAACTCATCTGCTAAATCATTCAGATTTCTGACTTAGTGTCACCATATCAAAAAGGACTTCCCAGATAAGTGCACATAAATAGCTTTACTCTGTATCTCCTTGTCAGCTTTATTCAAGTCTACCTAAATTCACAGCACTTAAGAACTTATTTGTTGTCCTCCCCCAGAATCAGAATATGAGCTCCCCAAGGACAGAGATTTTTGCTTTATTTAATACCACATTTCCAGTCCTTAAAACCACCTCCAGCACACTAGGAGTGCTCAGTAAATGCTGACGGAACTAGACCTGTTTACTCCTGTGATCTATCAGACGTGCTCCTCAGGGACAGGCGCTTACCCATGCTCATAGTCCTGCTCCATGGAATAGTGCCCAACACATAACAGGCATGTAAACATTTGTATCTAATTGAGTCAGTAAATTACTCTTTGCTCAAAATTAAAATTTTACTTTCAGATATAACAAATTTTATAATATATACCTTTGAACACCCTCCATTTTTACATGAGGTTCCAATCTTAATTTCATCACTGTCTTCTTCTAAAAGAAAGAAAAACAAAATAGAAACATTAAAATAGAACACTTTTACTATAGTGCTTTTCTTAAAATGAGTATTTAAAAAAATAATCTCAATACAGAAAAACTGCTATTTTACAATGATTTTACTTAACAGTTTTGTGTGACCTTTCATGTAACACACGTAAAAGTGAATCCGAAGCCAACTACTGTGATTAAGTCTTGCCTATATTCCCAAAATGACACATGACATGATGCATTTCTATTCTATAATGCACCCTATATCCATGAAATGATTCTTTTTCCCCAGATAACGGGTATGAGTCAGAGAATCCTGAATATATTTTATATCATGCACAATGAAACATTTACAAAAAAGCTTAATTCACTGTTAAAAAGTAATGAGTAACAGAAAAAAAAATTAACAAGTTCTCCTTTTTAATAAAGACGAAATGAATCACAAATTCATTCTGTGGTTTAACAGGCATTCAGTAAACAAAAAATTTCTTTACTACAAAGTACTACTTTTTTATATTTATAATGCTATAAACTATACTGCTCCTGCTTCTTTTAGATACCTGGCTAAACTTACAGAAAAATATAAAAAGCAAAATCTTACCTTTCTTATTTTCTTCATTCCCCGATGACAGTTTAAGTTTATCAAGTGCTTGTTTTAGGGAGGCAGATATCTTTAATTCCAAATTTGTCATTGGCTCATCTGGGCTAGAGATTTTGGAAACTTTATTACCATTATTGAGGTACAAAAATATTTCTTTGTACTAAAAATATTTAAGAGTCTACTTATGATAAGCCAAAAGCTTTGTGAATCAAATTTTTCTAATTACAATAGTATTTTATAATAACTGCTATGATATAGCTATATTTATAAGTTTTAGCAGAAAAATGTTGATACTAAATATCAAATAACCATGCTACTTTCAACACAAATTGTGCTAATGGGAAGGAAGCAAAGACTAAGAATCCAAATTTGCCAAGACTAGCAACTCCACGGAGGGGACTGTGAAGTACCTTTACATCCCACACCCAAGGAAAACACAGAGCATGCAAGTCCGGACTAAGTGAACAATTATGTACTAAGTAGGGCGTGCACACAGCAAAACTCCAGGGCAGGTTTGTTCACTGTACATGCAGTTATGCTCAAGGTGAGGGAGCCACACGTCTTTCTTGTGCCTTGGCATGTATCGCTGTCACTGTGGCATAGTGGAATTCTCTAAGGGAATCATCCTTGTCAGGGAGTCAGTTTGAGTTGAAAAAGAACTTGGAGGCTTTCTTTTCCATTCTACCACTATTTGTTGAATATTTTTTTAAGACATTCTTCATAGAAAAACATTTCCTTTCCTTTCAAAAATTCTAATAAGAAGAATTTTATTTTAAAGCAGCTCATCTTATCATTACATCAGTACATAACTGAATAATTATGTACGAAGTGAATCCATATCCCTACTGGTGGAGACAGTTCACTTCACGTGGACTTACACGCACCCATTCATGCAGACAAGTTATATCACAAGGCAGTTGTAGTAGGGTTAAAAAAACAGTAATGACAATGTCTCTTAACATTTTGTAAAGTGCTGTATGTAGAATCTGTTTAAGGCATTCAGTAAGTATTAGGAATACTAATAAGTGTAACAATAAAGCTAAAAATCCTAGGTTATTCATTCTACATCCTTAATGAAAAACCTACTGCATAGGAGGCAATAACAAAGTACATAAAACCTTGTATCCTCATAATCTCTATAATACCATCCAATGAATTTAGGATAAAATACTTAATTTCTGTTTCTCTTAGGTGAAGTTATTATTTTCAAAAATATTACCTCATACTGTCAATTACAGTAGACTCAACTATAATATTTAATAATGATCTATATAAAAATTCTTATCTTTTTGTGACTTCTCTCCCCCACAACTGGCAAATCAATCAGTAAAACATCTGATAAAATTTTTCATGATTATGAATAAGGTAGATATAGAATAAAATCATTCTAAGTAGTTTGGTTAAATAAAATAAACATCAAAAAGTCCCTGAGGGTTCTTTGTTGGATATCAGCTAAGATGCTATAAACTTATTTAAGATTAATAAAGAAAAAATTGGGGAAATTATGAATCCATGGTATGAATATCAACAAAGGTCATGTTTGAGGCCAAAAACCATCTTTTTTTTAAAGTCCTGTTATTTTGATTCTAAAACAATTAAGTACTCAAGGGCTATGTGAACAAGACCTGGTATAACAGTGATATCCAACAACAATCCCAGCATATGTGGGATTATAAAACAGAGTACAGTGGGTAAGAAAGTATGAAGAATCTATACAATTCTACTGCAAAATGAGCAAAATATATATTTAAAGTACTTTAATAGATATGCCGTATAAATCAACTACATTAAAAATTGATTAGTATGGCAAAACCAATACAGTATTATAAAAGTAAAATAAAGTAAAATTAAAAAAAGAATAAAACATATATACTTTTCACTTTCAAGTTAAAAAAAAAAAAAGATCAGTAATGAGACTAACAGTTTTCAAACAACTGGGGGTAAAAGATGAATGACTAGCCTTATTCTAAGTGGCAAAATATGGACAAAGAAACAGAATTTGACCCAATACAAGGGAAATTTATATACTCAATTAGTAATGATAAAATGAGCTGCTTTAAAATGCACTAGAATTTTTGAAAGCAAAGGAAATGTTTTTCTATGAAGACTGTCTTAAAAAAATATTCAATAAACAGTGGTAGAATGGAAAAGAAAGCCTCCAAGTTCTTTTTCAACTCAAACTGACTCCCTGACAAGGACGATTCCCTTAGAGAATTCCACTATGCCACAGTGAAAACGATACATGCCAAGGCAGAAGAGACGTGTGGCTCCCTCACTCTGAGCATAATTGCATGTACAGTTAACAAACCTGCCCTGGAGTTTTACTATGTGTATGTCCTCAAGGAAATAGAAGCGAAAAGGTATTATCTAAGAGAAAACTAATTTATAAGCAGAGTACATCATGAGAAATGCCAGACTGGATGAAGCACAAACTGGAATCAAGATTGCTGGGAGAAATATCAATAACCTCAGATATGCAGATGACACCACTCTTATGGCAGAAAGCGAAGAACTAAAGAACCTCTTGATGAAAGTGAAAGAAGAAAGTGAATAAGTTGGCTTAAAGCTCAACATTCAGAAAACTAAGATCATAGTATCCAGTCCCATCACTTTATGGCAAATAGATGGGGAAACAATGGAAACAGTGACAGACTTTATTTTTTTGGGTTCCAAAATCACTGCAGATTGTGACTACAGCCATGAAATTAAAAGACGCTTGCTCCTTGGGAGAAAAGCTATGACAAACCTAGACAGCATATTAAGAAATGGAGACATTCCTTCTAGTCAAAGCTATGGTTTTTCTAGTAGTCATGTATGGATGTGAGAGTTGGACTGTAAAGAAAACTGAGTGCCGAAGAATTGATGCTTTTAAACTGTGGTGTTGGAGAAAACTCGAGAGTCCCTTGGACTGCAAGGAGATCCAACCAGTTCATTCTAAAGGAGATCAGTCCTGGGTGTTCACTGAAAGGACTGATGCTAAAGCTGAAACTCCAACACTTTGGCCACCTGATGTGAAGAGCTGACTCATTTGAAAAGACCCTGATGCTGAGAAAGACTGAAGGCAGGAGAAGGGGACAACAGAGGATGAGAGATGGTTGGATGGTATCACCAACTCGATGGACATGAGTTTGAACAAGTCCTGGGAGTTGGTGATGGACAAGGAAGCCTGGCGTGCTACAGTCTATGGGGTCTCAAAAGAGTTGGACACAACTGAGCGACTGAACTGAAGAGAAAACCAAATGGTTCAAAAGTTGGTGAACTACACAAAGGCTACAAATGCTATGATGCAAAATTGTAAAAGGTAATACCAGGAACAAATGCTATATAACACGAGTATATAGCTATATGAAGTGTACCTTGGCCTTTTTATTGCTTCTACTGGTTTAGGGGCCTGAATGATGTGCTCCTGAAATTTGGGTTTCAATTCGGATAATTCTTTCTTCTCAGTAGTCTTGACTTCAGGCTTGACTGGCTCAGGTGGCTTCTCACTGTTATGCCTTCCTTTCGTACAGCCCTGTTGATGAAAGGTATTCACTCACTGAGAATTATCCTAGTATCTATCTCACATGCTGTAACAAATATTAATTTTCAATTCTTAATTCATAAATTCAAGTCCATGTTTTCTCCACTTTTAACACACCGACTTAGTTTAAGAAACTAAAATAGAACTTCAAACTTAATATATTTGTAAATGAGTTCTTACACGTAGAATAATGCATTAAAAAGAGGCCTCTAAATTAGACCTAACAAATATCTACTTTAATTATTCTATTAAAGGAATAGCATAAACTTGTTTACAGGAAACAAATTCTGGAGATCTCACAAAGAATTCTACAAATTATTTATACAAAAGGGCCTCAATCTGAGTCTCAGTTCTCCTGCTCCTAGCTATATGATCTTGAACAAGTTAATTTTTTTAAACTTGTTTCCTCATCAGTAAAATTGAGGCAATTTTTGAGAGGATTAAATAAAAAATACAATAGAGTCAATAAATGCTAGCTCCCTTTTCTACATACCATTGACATACCATGGACATTTTAATGTCCCTGAAATCATAAGGTCAAAGGTATGTCATTTAACTAGCAATTTTAGTCTTCTTTCTTAAGGGTACACAAAATAATAGTGCAACTTCATGGTATCTGAGATACAATAATTTGTTGTTCCTAACTGAATATGATTTAAATTGTTGCCTCCTCATGGAGTTCTATTTAAGACTACTAACATCAAATAACAAAGAACTACTGCATAGCACAGGGAACTATATTAATACCTTGTAATAACCTATAATGGCAAAGAATCTGAATAAGAAGAGATATACATATGTATAAGTGAATCGCTATGCTGTGTATCTTAAACTAGAAGAACACTGTAAATCAGCTATACTTCAATTAAAAAATAAGTAAAAAGCTAAAGGAAAAATAAGCTGTAGGAAAAACATTCTAGAGTGTAATTTAGATGTATATAAGTATACCAGAAATGAAAACAAAAAAAGGACTACTAACATAAAAAACAAACATAAATTGACACGTAGTTAACCAACATCTTAAAACTCTAATCTCTAAAACAGATAAATTACCTACTTTAAGTGCCACAGAAGGGAGGTGACCTCAATTTTAAAAGAAAGGGACTATCTGTAAGTTAACAGGGACTAGACAAAAGCTGTCCAAAATCAGATTCCTCAAATCTGGAGCTTCCCGTAATATGTATGTTTTAGGGGATAATCTAGGAGAAAAAACATTAATACTTACTACGATACTTAAAAAATCAGAAAAATCAGTTGTTCTTCTCTTACAGCAAGACCAACCCTAGAAAACGTAAGAGCCAAAAGAAAAAAAAAAAATGAAAACTCTTTGTAAAAGAACCACAACTCACTGAAATACCACTTGTACTTACCTCCTTCAGTCGCAAAGTGACCTGTATATATATAATTTTATAGTATTAAAGTGCTGTAAATAATCTAATCAAGTTAAATGTTTAGTCTTAACCAATGTTGCTGTGATCCATCATAAAAGGAAGCACCTTAAAATATGGAAACAGAAACTGCTTGTTTTAGAATAGTACTNCTTCAGTCGCAAAGTGACCTGTATATATATAATTTTATAGTATTAAAGTGCTGTAAATAATCTAATCAAGTTAAATGTTTAGTCTTAACCAATGTTGCTGTGATCCATCATAAAAGGAAGCACCTTAAAATATGGAAACAGAAACTGCTTGTTTTAGAATAGTACTTGATTTATAGAACATTTTATAATTTATAAAATTAGATATTTTAAGGAATCTAGGGTGTAAGCAAAGTGTTTTACTTTAAAAANAGAAAAAAGTTTTAAATTTTGATGAGATCCAATTTATTTTTTCTTATATGGATCATGAATTTGGATAAAGTGTAATAATTCTTCCCATAGCTCAAGATCCTGAAGATTTTTTTCCTAAAAGTTTTGCAGATATATTTTACATTTAAATTTGTGATTAATTTTAAATTAAATTTAAAAAAAATTACACAACATTTAAGGTCTAGGTTGTAGTTTTGTTTTGTTTTTTGAACTATGCATATTCAGTTGATCCAAGACCATTTCTTGAAAAGATTATCTTTCTTCTGTTGAATTTTTTTTTCCCACCTTTGTTAAAAATCTGTTGGACATAATTTGTGTAGATCTGTTTTTTAAAATTCTCCATTCTGTTCTGTGGAGCTATGTGAAGATATTTTAGGTATATTTAATACCAAGAACAAGAGAAAATTATAGAGTCGTGGTTAGCAAATATTTTCTGTAAAGATTTTTGCTTTTGTACCTTCTATCAGTCAGAACTACTTAACTTTGTTATTCAAGCAGAAGCCATCATAAATAATACAAAATGAAGGGGTGTGGCTGTGTTCCAATTAAACTTCACGTACAAAAATATGTAGCAGTTAGACTTGGCCCAAAAGCTATGGTTTTTGAGTGATGTGGCATTTGCCAATGTTTCGTCTAAAGAAGAAAATAATAATCAAGGTAAAAATCTTGTTGTCCAGAAACTATTGGATATTTTTAAAATACTGCTAAATTCTTTCTAGCCACTACACTGTTTCTGATGTTAATAGCCTTGTTATCATCTTAATCAGTGTTTCTCATGTGAGAAATGTAAGGAACCATTTTAAAGAGAAAGCACTCATGTATATTGCTACTGGTTATTTAAATTANTACTGCTAAATTCTTTCTAGTCACTACACTGTTTCTGATGTTAATAGCCTCGTTATCATCTTAATCAGTGTTTCTCCTGTGAGAAATGTAAGGAACCATTTTAAAGAGAAAGCACTCATGTATATTGCTACTGGTTATTTAAATTACTCTTTACTACGGTATTACTTAAATATATAAAGCATAGGAAGAAGTATAATTTTCTTTTGTTTAAAGTTCTTAAAGGGTTCCCTGGTGGTCCAGTGGATAAGACTTCCCTTTCCAATGCAGGAGATGTGGGTTCCATCCCTGGTCACAGAGCTACGATCCCACATGCCTCAAGGCCAAACAACCAAGACATAAAAACTCTGTTGTATGTTGTAACGGTGTATTAGATTAGTGCAAATGCAATTGCAGGTTTTCCATTGTTGGAATTTACCATTTGATATTGGAATGCATTCTTAATACATATAGGTTATATTATACATCATTTAAATGTGCATTTCTTGCTTTGCTTTTTTTTTGCTAATAACATGACTTGCTGTTTATTTTATATTTATTTCAGACTATGAAAATGATGGGGCTTCCCAGGTAAAACTAGCAGTAAAGAACCTGCCTACCAATACAGGAGATGTAAGAGATATAGATTCAGTCCCTGGATCGGGAAGATTCCCCTGAGGAGAAAATGGCAACCCACTCCAGTATTCTTCCCTGGGAAATCCTGTGGACAGAGGAGCCTGTTAGGCCACAGTCTATAGGTTCACAAAGAGTCAGATGCAGCTGAAGCGACTTAGCACATGGAAATGATGTTAGACAAAAAGCAAATATGAGTGGTTTTCTTACTCCAGTTCAGAATGAGTCACAAAGCAGCAGAGACAACTCACAACATCAACCACGCTTCTGGCCTGGGAGCTGCTAAGGAATGTACAGGGCAGTGATGGTTCAAGAAGGTTTGCAAAGGAGATGAGAGCCTTGAAGATGAGGAGCATGGTGACTGCCCATCTGAAGCTGACGTTGACAAACTGAGAGCAATTATCAAAGCTGATCCTCTTACAACTTATATGAGAGGTTGCTGAAGAACCCACTGTCAACCATTCTATGTTTGTTGGGCATTTGAAGCAAATTGGAAAGGCAAAAAACTCGAGAACTGGGAGCCTCTTGAGCTGATTGAAAATTTTTAAAAAAAATCGTCTTTTTGAAGTTGTCTTCTCTTATTCCATGGGTTTCCCTTGTGGCTCAGCTGGTAAAGAATCTGCTTGCAATGCTGGAGACCTGAGTTCGATCGGTGGGTTGAGAAGACCCCCTGGAGAAGGAAAAGGATACCCACCCCAGTATTCTGGCCTGGAGAATTTCATGGACTGTATATCCATGGGTCGCAGAGTCGGACATGACTGGGCGACTTTCACACTTTCTTTCTTCTCTTATTCTACACAACAATGAACCGTTTCTGCATCAGATTGTGATGTGTGATGAAAAGTGACAACCAGGGATGACCAGTTCAGTGGTTGGAAGGAGGAGAAGCTCCGAAACACTTCGCAAAGCCAAACTTGCTCCAAAAAATGGTCACAGTCACTGTTTGGTGGTCTGCTGCCCGTCTGATCCACTACAGTTTTCTGAGTCCCAGTGAAACCATCACATCCTAGAAGCATGCTAGGAAATCAGTGAGATGCGCTGAAAACTGCAATGCCTTTAGCGGGCATTGGTCAACACAAAAGGCCCACTTCTCCACAACAAGGCATGACTGCACGTTACACAACCAATGCTTCAAAAGTCGACGAGTTGCGCTGTGAAGTTTTGTCTGACNAAAACCAGGGACGACCAGTTCAGTGGTTGGAAGGAGAAGCTCCGAAGCACTTCCCAAAGCCAAACTTGCTCCAAAAAATGGTCACGGTCACTGTTTGGTGGTCTGCTGCCCGTCTGATCCACTACAGTTTTCTGAGTCCCAGTGAAACCATCACAGCCGAGAAGCATGCTAAGAAATCAGTGAGATACACTGAAAACTGCAATGCCTATAGTGGGCATTGGTCAACACAAAAGGCCCACTTCTCCACAACGAGGCATGACTGCACGTTACACAACCAATGCTTCAAAAGTCGACGAGTTGCGCTGTGAAGTTTTGTCTGACCCACCATATTCACCTGACCTCTTGCCAACTGACTACCACTTCTTTAAGCAGCTCGACAACTTTTTGCAGAGAAAATGCTTCTGCCACCAGCAGGAGGCAGAAAATGCTTTCCAAGAGTTCGTTGAATCCTGAAGCATGGATTTTTATGCTACAGGAATAACCAAATTTATCTCTCATTGGTAAAAATGTGTTGATTATAATGGTTCATATTTTGATTAATAAAGATGTGTTTGAGCCTAGTTATAATGATTTAAAATTCATGGTCTGAAACCACAATAGCTTTTGCACCAACCTAATAACAAATGGTCGTTAAAAATGATCTACACCAAAAAATCTTTAAAAAAAAAAGAGCTCTAGTGTATTTGCATAAGCAAAACTATGAAGCCAAGGACTTTCCTGGTGGCTCAGATGGTAAAGCGTCTGCCTACAATGCAGGAGACCTGGGTTTGATCACTGGGTCGGGAAGATCCCCTGGAGAAGGAAATGGCAACCCACTCCAGTACTCTTGCCTGGAAAATCCCATGGACAGAGGAGCCTGGTGAGCTACAGTTCACAGGGGCGCAAAGAGTCGGACAGGACTTAGTGACTTCACTTTCATTTTCATGAAGCCAATAAAACTAATATTAACACAATTCATTTGATGTAATGAATGAATGTCTTGTTCAAAATAAATAATTTTCCCAGGTTGAAATGGTCTTTTAAACAAGGACTACTTTTAGTTTGAAATGACTATGTGATGACTCAAGTCTCCATAACTTTTTGCTGTTAAACTACTTTGGATATTTTGTGTAGTCAATATACTGATGTAGTTGGCTTTTACTTAGCACAACTTACTAGTTATATATAAATGATCACTTTTTATTATACTCTGACAATTAAAAGGTCTTTCTTGTTCTACTATTTTCATAAACATCAAGAGGTACTAAGTTCATAAAGCCATTCTTACATTTAAGATGGTTTTCACAAGACCTAGAATACACTTACATTAAATATAATATAAAAATTAAATCATAAAGTTAAAAATCTTATAGAAAATAATCCTTATAAATACATAAGACATCATAAAAATCATTTGGGAAATGCTGATCTTGAATCGTTCTATTTAAAGTTGGTACAGTCTTTCCTGAAAATAACATCCGCCTAAACTTATGGCACCCCACTCCAGTACTCTTGCCTGGAGAATCCCACGAATGGAGGAACCTGGAAGGCTGCAGTCCATGGGGTCGCTGAAGGTTGGACACGACTGAGTGACTTCACTTTCACTTTTCACTTTCATGCATTGGGGAAGGAAATGGCAACCCACTCCAGTGTTCTTGCCTGGAGAATCCCAAGGACGAGGGAGCCTGGTGGGCTGCCATCTATGGGATCACACAGAGTCGGACACGACTGAAGTGACTTAGCAGCAGCAGCAAACTTATCTATGGGAAGATCTCCTGGAGAAGGAAATGGCAACCCACTCCAGTACTCTTTCCTGGAAAATCCCATGGACAGAGGAGCCTGTTTGGCTATACTCCAAATATAGCCAAACAGTCGCAAAGAGTCAGACACGACTGAGCAACTTCACTTCACTTCAAACTTATCTACAGACTTTGGGAGAAATGGGTACGTTTAATTGACCTACATATGTTCACTTTTGTATAATTATTTTGAGGGATTTACATGGAAGCCTTGTCATCAGATTCTGAATTCTAATTAGTAATATAATGTTCTTCTGAGATATAACACAATGCATTTTTCTACTGTTATTTAACAGGTGTTCCTGGAGGAAGAAATGGGATCCCATTTCAGTGTTCTTGTCTGGCAGGCAAGTCCATAGGGTTACAAAGAGTTGGACACGACTGAGTGACTGAGTACATGCATATTAACAGGTGTTTGTTGAATATCGACTGCATGCTAGTACTGGAAATGAAAATAAAATTAATGCTTAGGCCTTGCCCTGGAGCGGTTTATTAAGCAGTTTAGAAAATAAGACATTCATATTAAATTTGTATTTATTAGCAGCAAACAAGTATCAAAAGCCTACTATTAAAATTACCAGGTTCTATTCTAGGTTCTTTACATGTGTTAAATTATTTACTCATACAAATAACCTTACAAAATGAGTTTTATTTATTATTTTCCTTCCTTTATAGAAGTAACTAAAAGACAGTTTAAGTAATTTGCTCAAGGTCTCACAGCTAATAATTGGTGAAGCTACCATTCAAATCATAGCAGATAGATGAGGAGAAAAATGGAAGCCGTGACAGACTTTATTCTCTTGGGCTCTAAAATCACTGCAGATGGTGACTGCAGGCATGACATTAAAAGACACTTGCTCCTTGGAAGAAAAGCTATGACAAACCTAGATAGCAGAGGCATCATTTTGCTGACAAATGTCTGTCTGGTCAAAGCTGTGGGTTTTCCAGTAGTCATGTATAAATGTGAAATTTGGACCATAAAGAAAGCTAAGCACTGAAGAATTGATGCTTTCGAACTATGATGCTGGAGAAGACTCTTGAGAGTACCTTGGGCAACAAGGAGGTCAAACCAGTCAATCCTAAAGGAAATCAGTCCTGAATATTCATTGGAAGGACTGATGCTGAAGCTGAAGCTCCAATACTTTGGCCACCTGATGTGAAGAACCAACTCATTTGAAAAGACCCTGATGCTGGGAAAGATTGAAGGCAGGAGGAGAAGGGGATGACAGAGGATGAGATGCTTGGATGGCATCACCGACTCAGTGGACATGAACTTGTGTAAACTCTGGGAGTTGGTGATGGACAGGGAGGCCTGGTGTGCTGCAGTCCATAGGGTCACAAAGAGTCAGACATGACTGAGCAAGTGAACAACAAACCATTCAAATCAATCAATCTAACTCAATAGCCTGTGACTTTTATTCTTACTCAGTATTGTTTCTTCCAAAAGGAAATTAGTATCATCCAATTGGCTGGTCAGAGCCAACCTTTTAGTCAATTGATTCTACAGGTTGCATTTTACCATCTAATACCCCTTTGCCAATCCAGTCAGTACACTAACACAACCGTTTTTGGAAATTATACATAATTGGGGAAATTATCTGGTCGTTATAATGACTAAATTTGATTGCATTTTTGGGAAAAAGCCCTCTACCTAAGCATTTTCAATTTTCTTAGAAAGGCTCTTTCAGAATGACTGACCCTTTTATGGATTGCCCTAGGTTGGACTGGAAAAGGCATTGAATTTAATGTAGAGATTTTATTTCCTGTCTAGCCATGTTGAACATAAAAAAGAATCAGGAGTTAAATGTATTGAAGTCAAATAAACCTACTAGAGTTGGAAATTATTTGGCTTATATTGATATACTTTAAAGATTGTTTCTAAATATATTTAAGTGGTCACTTGACACTTTAATATTCATGAATTAGTCCAAAGAGGATAAGAGTAGTTTTGTTTGCTTGTTTAATTTTTAATAACTTCAAAAATAATATTGACAAAGCATAAGAAAACCCTCAGAATGGGAGACAATATTTGCAAACAAAGCATCAATAAGTAGTTAAGCTCCAAAATATACGAATAGCTCATGTAGCTCAATTAAAAAAAAAAAGTCAAAAAATGGGCGGAAAATCTAAATAAATATTTCTCCAAAGAAGACATACAGATGACCAAAAAGCACATGAAAAGAAGCTCAACATCACTATTCATCAGAGAAAGACAAATCTGAAAAATACCCTGAGGTATCACCTTACACCAGTCAGAATGACTAGCATCGAAAGAACTGAAAAAAAAAAAAGAACTGCAAAGAGTAAATCCTGGAGAGAGTGTGGAGAAAAGGAAAATCTCCCATAGTGTTGATGGGAATGTAAATTGGTACAACCACTATGGAGATTCCTTTAAAAAGCTAAAAATAGAACTACCACATGACCCAACAATTCCACTCCTGGGCGTATATCTAGAGAAATCCCTAATTCAAAAAGGTACACATGCCCTAATGTTCAGTGGGTGTGTGTACCTTTCCATTTATAATAGCCATGGAACCCACCTAAAAGTCCATCAACAGAGAGATGGATAAAGAAGGTGTGGCACATGTACACAGTGCAAAATTGCTGCTGCTGCTGCTGCTAAGTGGCTTCAGTTGTGTCCGACTCTGTGCGACCCCATAGACGGAAGCCCACCAGGCTCCCCCGTCCCTGGGATTCTCCAGGCAAGAACGCTGGAGTGGGTTGCCATTTCCTTCTCCAAGGCATAAAAGTGAAAAGTAAAAGGGAAGTCGCTCAGTCGTGTCCGACTCTTAGCAACCCCATGAACTGCAGCCTACCAGGCTCCTCCATCCATGGGATTTTCTAGGCAAGAGTACTGGAGTGGGGTGCCATTGCCTTCTCCACAGTGGAATATTACTCAGCCATAAAAAGAACAAAATAACACCATTTGCAGTAATGTGGATGGCCCTAGAGATTGTAATATTGAATAAAGTAAGTCAGACACCAAAGACATATGTCATATCATATCAATCATATGTGAGATCTTAAAAAAGGGTACCAATGAACTTATTTACAAAATCGGAGTAGAGTCATGAATGTAGAAAACAAAGTTAGGGTTTTCAGTGGGTGGGAGAGGAGGAATAACCTGGGAGGTTGGGACTGACATGCATACACTACTATATATGAAGTAGGTAACTAATAAGAACCTGCTATATAGCACAGGGAACCTGACTCAACACTCTGTAATGGCCTGTATGGGAAAAGAGTCTAAAAGAAAGTGAAAATATGTATGTGTATAACTGATTCACTTTGCTGCACCACATTATAAATCAACTATACTCCAATAAAAATTAAAAAAATTGATCAGTAGAACTTAAATTTGATGAAGTATTTTTCACTGAGTACATTTTTATCAATACTATTTAGTGAAAAATTTGCAAATATAAAACTTAGCCTTTTTTAGTGATGACTCAATAATTTGGGATTTTTCTTCCTCTAAATCTGAGCCATTTAATAAATAGCATATCACTATAATTTTATATTTGCTTCCAGAAACCAAGTGTTTATAGACTAATACCTTAGTTACTTTAATAAAATAATACCTTAATTATTTTATAGTCTTATTTGTTGCGCCTATTTAATTGTTAATATAACAGTGAGGATATACAAATATGATTTGTTTGGTTATAGTCCTCAGAGAAGAAATGGCATATACTTGATCCTTTAAAAGATTTACTTGTTTTGTCATTTTAAAACCAAAAGAATGGTAGCCTGGGGGCAGCAGGAGTAATTAGAGTGATGAAATTGGTGGAGAAATAGAATGAATTTCAATAAAATGTGAAAACTTATAACTGAATATAAAATATATATATAAACATAAAATTTATATATTTATATGCAAATATATATACATATATGTGTGTATGTTTACAGCCCAAAGCTGTATTATCTAATTCTATCTAATTTTATCTAATATTATCTAAATTCTAATTACACACACACGTATGTGTGTGTATTCAGTTGTATCCCACTCTTTGCAATGTTATGGACTGTAGCCCATCTGGCTCCTCTGTGCATGGGATTTTCCAGGCAAGAGTACTGAAGTGGGTTGCCATGCTCTCNATATATATACATATATATGTGTATGTTTACAGCCCAAAGCTGTATTATCTAATTCTATCTAATTTTATCTAATATTATCTAAATTCTAATTACACACACACGTATGTGTGTGTATTCAGTTGTATCCCACTCTTTGCAATGTTATGGACTGTAGCCCATCTGGCTCCTCTGTGCATGGGATTTTCCAGGCAAGAGTACTGAAGTGGGTTGCCATGCTCTCTTCCAGGGGATCTTCCCACCCCAGAGATCAATCTGTGGCTCTCATGTCTCCTGCATTGCTGGTGGATTCTTTACTGCTGAGCCACCAGGGAAGCCCCTGTTATACATACGCACAAGTTAATGCATGTGATGGAGAAGGCAATGGCAACCCACTCCAGTACTCTTGCCTGGAGAATCCCATGGAGGGAGGAGCCTGGTAGGTTACAGTCCATGGGGTCACAAAGAGTCGGACGCGACTGAGCGACTTCCCTTCCCTAATGCATGTGAATGAAATTATTTTAAGTTACATAGCAGCTTAAGGAACAATTGTTCAAAATGTTTTCTATTCTATGCAATTTTAGTAATTTAATCAGCAGATTTTAGTAAGAGACATTTTAATTTGATTCAGAGAAACATTGTCTCCACATTTTAACTCTTTTTTTTCCCCACATTTTAACATGTTGAATTGAGGTGCATTGTATAATCCCAGTTTCATTCACAGCCCAATGACAAAACTTGGTAAAGAAATAATTTGGCACGTTGAAACGGAGCAGGATGCTATGGTCCTTGCCCCGCCCTCACGCCCCACGCTGTCCTATGTCTGCCTTTTGCCTGTGAAACACTTTAGTTAAAAAGTGTCCTTAATCAGAGAAGTGAGAAACGCTGAAACACAGGAAAACAGTCAAAGAAGACTAAATAATACTAATGTAAGCATCAAGCAGAGTCAAGGGCCTTCCGTTCTTTCTCGGGGTTATAGATAAAAATCTGAGCCACATCCTGTGAGCTGTCTTATAGAGACCAAAACACCAGGTGGAAAAGTTAACTGCTTGATGATCAGACTGTACCCAGGACGTGAGCTGCCAGGATTCCAAGAATTGACCACCACAAAGAAATGGGAACAAATGTACCTTGGAATTGAAGATTAATTGTACCTAAAACAACTGAGATGATATTGTTCAGACCACAGATGACCAATTTGAAGCTGACTGTTTGAGATGACGGTGCTGCTTCTGCTTGTAACCTCCTGCCCTCCAACTCTGTCACTAAAAGCTCTCAACCTCTGCTAGTCAGGGGGGTATCGGCCTTTGGACAGATGTCCACCACCCTGCCCTCCTCAGTTGCTGGCACATGAAATAAAGCAAACTTTCCTTTTCACCAATCTGGCCTATCTACAGGCTTTTGAGTGGCAAGCAGCCAGATCCACAAACACATACATCTTTCGGTAACACTGTGGTCCACCTTGCCTGTGAATCTAATGCTGTAGGGGTAAGGGTATGTTTATCTAATTGTACTCAGCTAGGTTATTTGCAAGTTGATTGAAATTCAAACAGAAGGTTGAATTTTAAATTAATTTGGAACCATAAGTGTAACCCCCAATGCACACAAATTATTATATTGAGATGCAACACATAAAAGAAAAATATTAGATTTAAAAGAGCATAACATAGATCTGTAGGATGAAAATTTATTACAAATTGAGCAAATAATCTGTTGCTAGAGCATTATCTGCATATTTTTAAAGCATCAACCAAGTAATTTACAGAACCTACTTAGAAAATACACAAGAAGATAAAGTTGAGTTTTGTTTTGTCATTGAGACATTTAAAAAGAATTTCTGGTCACACTCCAGGCAATGCAATTAAAGAGAGGAGATATTGCCAAATATCTTGGAACAGATCACAGAATTTTCAAAGCTAGGAAAGGTTGGTGTGATGACTCATACATCATGAAACCCTATTCCTCAGATACTGAACATGTAACATTCAAAGGCTTCCAGCTGACTTCCAAAAGAAGCTGTTAACTTCCAGGGATACATAAGTCCTATAGGGAGAAAAGGAAACCTTGAATTTAACTAAATTGGAAATGCAGAGAAAATCTTGATATTCTTTGATATGCCAGAAATTATATAGTCCATCCTAAATGTGCTAAAGCAGTCAGGTTCATGAGCATTGACTATAAAACGCAGTATTTCTGTGTTCTGTAATTGCATATGCCTGGAAGTGATTCAGGAGAAGCTTTGAATTCTGAATTATTATAATATTCCTGTATTCTCTGGGATAGGAAGACTTATTTCACAGCTAATGTCCAAAGGCTTCTAGCCTATAAATAGGACATTTCTCTTGTTTCTTAAATCAAAATTGTAATTCAAACAACAAAACGGAGACCTAGAGCAAAGGCTGAAGAGTGAAGTGTGCTGTGCTAAGTCCCTTCAGTCGTGTGCAACTCTTTGTGACTGTCTTATACTATATAAGACAGTATATATGCCCACACCATGTTGATTAGAACACCTTTGCTCCATCAGAGCTTTGGTCCCCATGTCTCTCTCTCTCTCTTTCTAGCCTGCTAGACTCCTCTGTCCTTAGGATTCTCCAGGCAAGAATATTGGAGTGGGTTTTCATGCCCTCTGCCAGGAGATCTTCCTGACCCAGGGATCCAACTCAGGTCTCTTGTATTGCCTGGATTGGCAGGGGGATTTTTTACCACTGGCTCCACCTGGGAAGCCCAAAGAGTGAGGAGATGCTGAAAGAGAAGACTGAAGCGAACAGAGGGCCTCCTGAGCTTGAGAGTCTGAAAGAGGAGCCGCTGAAAACAGGCCAAAAGGAGGTAGGCAGAGGGAAGGGAGGAAGACCAGTGGAATGTAGTATCAGGAAAGTGAAAGTGAAAGTCGCTCGGTCGTGTCCAACTCTTTGCTACCCCATGGACTATACGGTCTGTGGAATTCTCCAGGCCAGAATACTGGAGTGGGTAGCCTTTCCCTTCTCCCGGGGATCTTCCCAACCCAGGGATCAAACCCAGGTCTCCTGCATTGCAGGCAGATTCTTTACCAGCTGAGCCACAAGGGAAGCCCACAAATGTCAGGAAAGCAATGCAAAATTAATGTTTCAAGGAAGGACTATTCAGTTGCTAAAAGCTGCTGAGATACTGAGTAGTATGAGGCAGAAATGTATCCACTGAATTTAGTTATAAAGAGTCAACTGAAACTCAAGAAAGTGGTTTTCACACGGAGTAGGACACTAAAAGATTAAATTGATCTGAGAAGTTAACTGGACAAAAAAAGTGCAGGTTAAAATACCTTTTCTGATAAGTTTAAATGAATGAAAGACATGAGCTGAAAGAATATTGGAGGTAAAATTTTTTTTTAATTTTTGGATGGAAGGAATTTAAAGATAAATTTGTATGGGAATATGTCAGGAAGCATTTAACAGGAGGCTTCTTGTGTGCTGTTTTGGATCTGTCAGGAATTCTCTGTTCCTTATTAATTCAAGAATTAAGAGGAGAGGCAAGCCTCTCCCAGGACTGAGGAATCCAGGCATTTCCTTCGTTAATTTTTCTATACGGTGATAAGTACCTTCTTCCTTCTTGTGAATCATATGGTAAAAGTGATTGTTTACAACTCTCTTTCTCTTTTATATGGATTGCCTATGTTTTGTAAGTCTGGAATTTTAATCCTTGTCTTTGCTGAGAATAACTACCTTGTAAGACAGTATATATGCCCACACACTGACTGTGTGTGATTAAAACACCTTTGCTCCATCAGAGCTTTGGTCCCCATGTCTTTCTTTCTCTCTCTCTTTCTTTCTCTCTCTCTCCCCCTTTCTCTCTCTCTCCCCCTTTCTCTCTCTCTCCCCCACCCTCCTCCTTTTCAGGCTGATCCCCTGGAGCACAGAGGCTCTCTGAGTTCACTTTCCTACCTGGGCTTCTAAGACCCTCTCAAGAAGGTGCCTTGTGCCTTCACCCCATCGAGAGGGCGCCTGAGGCCTTCGTGAACAGAGCAAGCCCCATGCAGGGACTTTATTGGCTTTCTGCGTAAACCAAGGAATATCAGCCTCTTTCTCTCTCTTTTACTTTCTTATCAGTCGACTCTGGACCACCAGGTTCCAGTTCATTAAAGGACCTCAACAAGAATAGAATAATTCACTGTGGTTTGAAGTGTAGGTTATGACTTTTTAATGTGTTGTAACATTAATTCAGTGAGTGGTGACCAGCATTAATTAAAAAAAAAGATAAAATATCAGTGTATCATGCCTAGTAAGGTAATCTTATCTTGTAAAATTTTTTTTGATATAAATTGTCTATTGCAAGCCACAGTGAGATATATTTTGTATATTTATACATGATATTTATATATAGTATATATATATAATGTGAATGGGCTTCCCAGGTGGTGCAGTGGTAAAGAATCCGCTTGCCGGTGCAGGGGACACAGGACATGTGGGTTCGATCCCTAGGTGAGGAAGATCCCCTGGAGAAAAGAATGACCACCCACTCCAGTATTCTTGCCTGGAGAATCCCATGGACAGAGGAGCCTGGCGGGCTACAGTCCACCGGGTCACAAAGAGTTGGACATGCACACATAATGTGTTTATAATGGGTTGCAGTGTAATACATGTATTCCTTGTTGTGAGTCTTAGTAAAGAAAAAAATACTCTGACACTAAAAGCATTAAATATTAGCATAGATTCTGAAGAATGTGGGATGAACTGAGACTCACATTTCATGTAGGAGAACTGGCCTTCAAGAAGAGGAGTAATGTGTACTTCTTTGTATCAGAAAGGCACAAGGAGAAGATTGTTACACATGCAGGTTAATGACAGCTTTGGCAGCCGAATATTNGACAGAGGAGCCTGGCGGGCTACAGTCCACGGGGTCACAAAGAGTTGGACATGCACACATAATGTGTTTATAATGGGTTGCAGTGTAATACATGTATTCCTTGTTGTGAGTCTTAGTAAAGAAAAAAATACTCTGACACTAAAAGCATTAAATATTAGCATAGATTCTGAAGAATGTGGGATGAACTGAGACTCACATTTCATGTAGGAGAACTGGCCTTCAAGAAGAGGAGTAATGTGTACTTCTTTGTATCAGAAAGGCACAAGGAGAAGATTGTTACACATGCAGGTTAATGACAGCTTTGGCAGCCGAATATTGAAGGAATCCCTGTGATGGCTCCAGTCATTTTACTTAAGTACAATGCAATCATCTGCTGAGACTGAAGTGTATGGACAAGGTATCATAGTTTGTAAATAATAAAGATGTTAGAAATATATGTCGCTCAGAGTCGGACACGACTGAAGCGACTTAGCAGCAGCAGGAGCAGCAGAAATATATGTTATGGAAATTAAGTCAAGATGATCAGAGAGTTACACTGACTGTGTGTAGGTGAGGTTGTTGATTGAATTGATCAACCCATTTGTGTGTTACCAATCCACTTATGAGTGTTTAGTTATCTGAGAATACATACTGATGCTGGTAACAAAGGTGGATGGAATTGGGATTGGGACTTTTCTCACTGGAGACTTTAAAAGGATAAATGGACAAGGGAGATGAGTGCATTGGCACCAAAATAACTGATGTGAAAGACTAGAAAGGTGTAAGAAGTTTGATATTTGGAAGAAAGGGAGTGATCATTGGAGTTGAAGGCTCAGAGATTGCAAAACAGTGAGAATTGGGGTTCTGAGCAGACAAATGGAAATTTTCATAAGAGAATGAAATATTTATAATTTTGAAAGTGGAAATTTTTTCAGTAAAGTATAAGGGATTGGTGGAGTTGGTTTGAAATATGCCATTAACAGCAAGAAAGTCTGGAAATGATTAAAATATGATGTTGGGTTGGTTGTCTATGTGAACATTGAATTTCCTGAGATGGTGGTAGGAACAGAGAAAGAATGTAATATCCTGAGCTGAATACCAAAATCTTTAGTGAATGAGATGAATTGGACAGGGAGTTGGTAGATGAAAACAACAAAGAACAGGGGTTTAAAAAAGTAGCTGGCAGAGCTTCTGTGAAACAAGGCAGGCAGTGAGAACAGGGAGAACTCGCACTCCATTTCTAACCTATGAGGAGAAGGCGTTGCCTGAGAGATCCAACCCTGGGTCCAGACTGCTTGGGTTCCACTGCTGGCCTCATTGCCCGCTACTTCTATGACCTTGATTAATCTCTCTCTGTCTGAGTTTCACACCTCTAAAATATGAATAAAATGCCTACTTCATAGGATTGCTACAATAATTATATGAAATATGGCTATGAAATTAATTCTTGTATTAAGTCCATGTACAGTATGGCTTACATAGGAAGTACACACTAAATGCGTGCTATTATTATGCTATTATTTTCTAGAATGTTTGACAATTTCTACTTGAGAGAGCTGTGGAAGGTTTGTCACTAGTAATCCAGTTTCAGTTAAAGTAATGCTTGGGGAAGCTGCTAGGATTGTAGGGATTTGCTGGTTTCACTGGGAGTGTTCCAGAAAGGACAATGGNCTAGAATGTTTGACAATTTCTACTTGAGAGAGCTGTGGAAGGTTTGTCACTAGTAATCCAGTTTCAGTTAAAGTAATGCTTGGGGAAGCTGCTAGGATTGTAGGGATTTGCTGGTTTCACTGGGAGTGTTCCAGAAAGGACAATGGGGCTGTTTTGGAAGAAAACTAAGTGTGAGTAGGTTGGCAGATGAAGAATCAGACATACTGAGTATCAGAGATGAGAACAGAGCTAGGAATAACTTAAAGATCCTGTGGCTTCATAAATACAATGAGAAATCACAGTCACGACCACAATGGCACATCACTCACACAGACTCTGCACAGAAACGGCAGTAAAAACAGGATATGAGGCATTTCGTGAATTTAGTACCAACAGTCTCTTGAAAGAGGAAAGATATTTTGGCCTTACAGAGCTCATGCATGTGTGATACATGANTTGTAGGGATTTGCTGGTTTCACTGGGAGTGTTCCAGAAAGGACAATGGCGCTGTTTTGGAAGAAAACTAAGTGTGAGTAGGATGGCAGATGAAGAATCAGACATACTGAGTATCAGAGATGAGAACAGAGCTAGGAATAACTTAAAGATCTTGTGGCTTCATAAATACAATGAGAAATCACAGTCACGACCACAATGGAACATCACTCACACAGACTCTGCACAGAAACGGCAGTAAAAACAGGATATGAGGCATTTCGTGAATTTAGTACCAACAGTCTCTTGAAAGAGGAAAGATATTTTGGCCTTACAGAGCTCATGCATGTGTGATACATGAGGGAAAGGCGGGCTTGTAAGTGTGGGGTGGGGTGAACTATTTCCTTTCCTCCTGATGTCGTTATGAGGGTAACTGTGACTGGGGCTTTGGGTAAATGAGCATAAGCCACTCTGACTCTCAGGGAAGTAAAACAGGATGCACTTTGACTGTAATCCCCATGCATGTGTAGTTGATATAGCTGCCCATCACCCTAATCACTACTGTCTTTCTGTTTCCAGNCTGTGGCTTCATAAATACAATGAGAAATCACAGTCACGACCACAATGGCACATCACTCACACAGACTCTGCACAGAAACGGCAGTAAAAACAGGATATGAGGCATTTCGTGAATTTAGTACCAACAGTCTCTTGAAAGAGGAAAGATATTTTGGCCTTACAGAGCTCATGCATGTGTGATACATGAAGGAAAGGCGGTCTTGTAAGTGTGGGGTGGGGTGAACTATTTCCTTTCCTCCTGATGTCGTTGTGAGGGTAACTGTGACTGGGGCTTTGGATAAATGAACATAAGCCACTCTGACTCTCAGGGAAGTAAAACAGGATGCACTTTGACTATAATCCCCATGCATGTGTAGTTGATATAGCTGCCCATCACCCTAATCACTACTGTCTTTCTGTTTCCAGAAAAGTCATTGCTCAGTTGTGTATGACTCTTTGTGACCCCATGGACTATAGCCCACTAGGCTCCCCTGTCCATGGAGTTTCCCAAGCAAGAATACTGGGGTATTCTTCTAGAATACAGGCCTTTCAGGTCTATACTCTGAGGAAACCAAAACTGAAAGAGACACATGTATCCCAGTGTTCATTGCAGCACTATTTACAATAGCTAGGACATGGGAGCAATGTAGAAGTCATTGACAGATGACTGGATAAAGAAGCTGTGGTACATATGCACAAGGGAATATTACTCAGCCATAAAAAGGAACACGTTTGAATCAGTTCTGATGAGGTGGATGAACCTAGAACCTGTTATACAGAGTGAAGTGAGTCAGAAAGAGAAAGATAAACATCGTATACTAATGCATATATATGGTATCTAGAAAGATGGTACTGAAGAATTTATTTGCAGGGCAGCAATGGAGAAATAGACATAGAGAACAAACTTATTGACACGGGGAGAGGGGAGGAGAGGTGAGATGTATGGAGAGAGTAACATGGAAACTTACATTACCATTTGTAAAATAGATAGCTAATATAAATTTGTCGTAAGTCTCAGGGAACTCAAACAGGGGCTCTGAATCAACCTAGAGGGGTGGTTTGGGCAGGGAGATAGGAGGGAGTTTCTAGAGGGAGGGGACATGTGTATGGCTAATCATGTTGAGGTCTGACAGAAAACAATAAAATTCTGTAAAACAATTATCCTTCGATTGCAAAAAAAGAATAGGAAATAGGAAAAAAAAAAAAAAAAAGAATACTGGAGTAAGCTGCCATTTCCTCCTCCAGGGAATCTTCCTGACCCAGTGATCTAATCCATGTCTCCTGCATTGCAGGCAGATTAAGGTTATTGTTTACTTTCTTGTTTGTTCATTGATTGAGTGTGAAGTAACAACAAGCAACGCTTCTGTCTCTTGTTTACCATAGCATCTACAGCACCTTGGCAGTCACCATTATTTCTTAAATGGAGAAGATCCTCTGTTCCTTTTCAATTCAGGTGATTTATATAATTCTGAGAATGCTATTCCTCAGTTTAATCTATGAAGTTACTTTGCCTTTCAAAAACTTCATACTGCTGTTAAGTGCCTACTACTTGGTATAATTTCCTTTTTTGAATTTCTCCTTCTTGTGATACAAAACGTGGAATCATGATGAATGACTAAGCATGGTTTTGTTGTACCATGGTATACATAATTATATTCAGTCTAAATTTAGAACTCTTTTCGGTGAAGCGTCATCCATTTTGTTCTTTTTATTAGTCCTCAGCAAGGAAGAACATTTGGCTCTTCCAAATGTTCTTTACTTGAAATGTGCTATACTGGAAAGGAGGTGGAGGAAGCATGAAAACTTACTGATGCCTTTCTCTCTAAATTGGCCTCTGCTCTGTAACAGCCCTCCTTGGCTTTCCCTCATGGCTCCCGAGATGAATGGAAATTAGTTTCAGGACTGAAAAGTCCAGTAGCTTCTTGAAGAAGTCAGAATCAGAGCATTTATTTATTTATTTATTCTGGGAGCAAATGGTCAACTGGAAACCTTTTCTCAGTGCAAGTGAATAGCCATTTTAGAAAGCACAGCTTTCTGAATAATAATAATATAGTTTCTCAGTCATGTCCGACTTTGTGACCCCATGGATTGGAGTCCTCCAGGCTCCTCTGACCGTGGAATTCTTCAGGCAAGAATACTGGATTGGGTTGAAATTCTCTTCTCCAGGTTTTTTTTTCAACCCAGGGATGGAACCCATGTCTCCTGCATTGCACGTGGATTCTTTACCATCTGAGTCACCAGGGAAGCGACAGCTTCCCTGTGATGGTAAAGAGTTTGCCTGCAATGCAAACTTGCTGTACTCTCTTCCTGCAGACATCTTGTGCCTACTCTTGCGGTCCTACTATTTCATATCCCTCATGTCACAGTGCAAACATCACTTCTTGAGAGAGGCTCTCTCTGCTACTCACAGCCACACTCTTTATTTTCTATTATAGAGTCTATTTCTTTCCTTCTTATGCTTCTCCCAAGCTCTAAACATCGGTTGCTATTGCACGTCTTCCTAAATGCAATATAAGCTCCATGAAGAGAGGAATTAAATTACTATTTTATAAAACTCAGAATTTACCACGATCTCTCTGGGTCAGTATAGTCTGAATCACTAAATCCCTAAAGGCTATTTATGCCACTACTCATTTTTTATATCTTCTTACACAGGTCACTGCAATATTGTATAATATTTGTAGTATCTAACTGCTTTACTATTAGTTTTATAATGTGTATTCTGTACCAGCATGAACAAGTTTCTCTTATTTGAATCAGTTACTCAGATAAAATAATTATTTTCCTATATTTAAGAAATGCCTTTTAAAATATATATCACTCCTTCTCTCGCTCCCTGTACGACTAAATTATATTACATTCCTTCTCTACAATATATATGTCTAATTTTATCTATTTTAAGATCAATATATCCTCCAGTTATTCGGTCATGTATGCTTTATTTTTCTGATTTCTTTGCATTTTCAATACCTTGCAAGGTCTGAAAGGATCATATTTAGAGTCTAGATGATAACTCATAAAAATGTAAGATAAAGCAATAGGATATCTTTTAAATTACCAAAGGTAGAAGGGACAGAATATAAATGTTTCCATTTGTGAAAGTGCAGTCACTCAGTCGTGTCTGACTCTGCAACCCCATGGACTGTAGCCCACCAGGATCTTCCGTCCATGGGATTTTCCAGGCAAGAAGCCTGGAGTGTGTTGCCGTTTCCTTCTCCAGGGGATCTTCCTGACCTAAAGATCGAACCCAGGTCTTCCACATTGTAGGCAGACGCTTTACTGTCTGAGCTACCTTGAAAGTTTCTGTTTGTACTGGGGAATAAATTCAACTAGAAGTGTAGAAACGAACAATGCTCAGTGTATAGACAATATCTGTAAATATGTCAGAAAGAAGAGGCTAGTGATATTTTCACTGAACTGTACAATTATAGTCATATGAGACTGTCCATTCCTTTTGTGAGATATAAGACTTTTTATTACTTATTTTTAGAGTACATAGAATATAATTTTTGCTAAATGGTAATATTATTAGTAAAAGTTAAATAATAAAATGCTTTTAAATGAGAATTATGTAATTTACCAGACTTTAAAAACTTTTAATGATGAACTAGAGTATAAATTACTTTTTAGAAGTGGTGTATGTATCAATTTATAATTTTTTGACTTAAAATCTAATGTGAAAGCTATTACTATAATGTATAGTGCTATTATTAACTTTTATATGCTCCTTATTTCTCAGTTGGAAATCAAATTGTCAGGGGCTATGCAGCAGACATGTGGAAACAAGTCCAGCGGCACAATCCCATGGAAGAATAAGTAACCAGAATTTTCAACAAGGTACCAAGAGCTCTTGCAGTGATGTGGTCAGGCACAGGAATTAAAGGAACAGACAGGCTTTGTGCGGCGGGGGACAGTATTCAACTTCACTGATAATAAAGTGGCTGATTTTGTCCAGGTAATTTTTTATTATTTTTTTAAAAAATTTTTTATTTTTTATTTTTTCCTGTCTCAGGTGTACATGAGATCCCAATCTCCAGGTAATTTTTTAAAGCACCGTTCTACTCCTTCCAAAAGCAATTGCATATGTGTTAGGAGGTAAATCACCTGTCTGTGGTCATTATACCCGGATCCTTATAGTTCATAGAAACGGGCTTCAGGTGTTTCAGAGCTTATCAATAACTTAGTACTAAAAGCCTTCATCTGATGATGGTAAGGGATCTCAAAGATAATATAATCTTTTAAAATTACTAGACTTTATCTTTTAGAGCCATTTTAGATCTATAGAAAAACTGAGCAGAAATTATACAGAGCTCTCATATCGCTCCTCTCTTCCTGCACAGTTTCACCATTATCATCTTTCATTGTTTTTAATGTTTCCTTAATTCTTGTGCCAGACAACCTGAAGGATTTTCATATGCTCTCTATAAATAAAATTTATTCCAAGCATCTCTAGATCTACACATTTGGAGTAGTGGTTGAATGTATGGTCTTTAATATCAAATAGTTGCATTTGTGATCAAATTCTGGTTCTATTGCCTGCTAGCTGTGGTATCTTGAACAAGCCCCTTACGGTTTTTGAGTCTCGAATCCATTGTCTATAACATAGGGGTAACAATATCTGCCTTGATAGGTTGATGTGGGAATTAAACCAGGTTGTAACACAATATCTATGTTAATAAAGAGTGGGTGCTGTTATTTTTATTACAAATAAATCTCCCTGTCTCTCTCTCTTTTGTTTTACAGGCAACATTATGGAACTTCAGGAACATTGAAGGAAAAACTTTTAGGAAAAGTACAGTAGTGTAATACAAAAGAAAAATCAGAGGCTTTGAAATGAAACTGTTTGAAACTGGGTGACTTTGGGAAAATACTTTAAATGGCCTGGTCCTCTATTTTTTTCAACTTGAAAATGGAAATAGTGTTAATTATATTTTCTCTTGAGAATTAAATGAGATGATACGTGTAAAGTGTCTTCCAAAGTGTATTTAACATAACTGGCCAAAATATATGACTATGCCTCTATAAGGAAGATGCATATGTAGTCTTTTCAGATTGTCTGAAATAATAAAATATAAATATGGTAAGTGTGGGGCGTCCCAGGGAGCGCCAGTGTTAAAGAACCCACCTGCCAATGCAGGAGACATATGGTTCAACTTAGGTTCAGTCCCAGGGTTTGGAAGATCCTCTGGAGAAGGAAGTGGCAACACACTCCAGTATTCTTGCCTGGAGAATCCCATGGACAGAATAGCCAGGTGGGGTACCATCCATGGCTTGCAGAGTTGGACACAACTGAAGCGACTTTGCATGCACACATGGGCAAGACCTACTATGAGTTATAATAAGATTTTTGACTGTGCAGAAGGTCAGTGTGCCAGTATCAAGGATCAACTGTAATTTCACATTTTTAATGACAGTATTTGATAATATTTGTAGGGTTTTACAAACAGCACTAAGTGATGTGGTGGTGTAAAATCTAAGTTCTGAAAGATTTAGAGGCAAATAAAGACATTGAATTTTAAGTAGGTTAGAATTTTGTTTGAAATCTTACAACTATTAGTGACCAGAGCTTGGACTAGAACCCAGGTTTCCCAGCCAACTGCTTTTCTCAGGAAACCATGCTGAAAAGTAGTAGGTGATGTTTTATGTTATTAAGTGCAGAAATACATTTACAGAAAAATGCTTCCAACAATATCTATAGGCATAAATATTAAGATTTGAGTAAGCGTTAATTTTTCAAAAGGAATGTTTTACAACTCCTGAAAATATTTGAAGAGTAATTACTCATAGTTGCTTGGGAATGGATCTATCTTTGCAGGACTTAAAAGAGGGAGATAGGGAAATTTCTACATGAATAGGTTTACTGGTCTGGGCCCTCAGCTTGTAATATTGGAGTGGGTAGCCGCTCCCTTCTCCAGGGGATCTTCCTGACCCAGGAATCAAATTTGCCTCTCCCACACTGCAAGCAGATTCCTTACTGTCTGAGCCATCAGGGAAACCAAAAAATTCCACTCTTTTTCTGTCTGGAAGCTACACATTAAAAGATAAAGCTCTGAATGATTCTAGTAAGATAATCTTATTTCTATTTTCCAATCAGTTCAACTGTTTGATAGTATTTAAAAAAAATAGGGACTTTCTTCAGGGTCCAGTGGTTAAGACTCTGCACTTCTACTCAGGGGACACAGTTTGATCCCTGGTCAGGGAACTAAGATCATGTGCTCATGGCCTAAATAAATAAAAATTAAAAATACATTAAAATATCTATTTGATGAGTTTCAGTGTTTATGCAGTGCTGAACATATTTTCAACATCTCACAAAAATGTACAATTCATGTGTTTATATATTTAAAATATGTACACTGTGATTTTTCAAATAAAATCTAATATTTGTTTAGGTGTGTAGAAACAGATAAATGCATGAGGAAAGGAAATGAGCCATAAACTCATTGACAAATCATGAAAAATGACTGTTTCACAGCAGTGCATATTACCCAGAATACTTTTTTTAAGAAAGCATTTCTTAAAGCATAATGACATGTAAATATAAAGAACAGTAAAAAAGAAAGCAAAGTATTGAATGCTCTGTAAATGAAATTTTCATAATCTTTAATGACAAACATTAGAATATTTGCTGAGACGAGATCACGGGCATTTCTTTAAGTGCCTAGCGGAGTATCTTTCTAAGTAGGAAATAAGTACTTTACAGTGTGTCACTGAATTTATTATTATGCTGGTTTATTTTCTTTCTAGCATTTATACTTGGTATTTGAATTTCAGTTTGTGTTTAGTAATGTTCTCAAAACACTTTCGGTTTTGTGCTCAATACGATTTTTCTGGGTATAGCATTTGCTAATGAAGGCAGGGAAACATTGCATATCAGCAAAGTGGGAGTTTGCCAGGGTCACTCTTCAAATGCTGCTGCTCACACTGCACTGAATGTCACATTTATGTGGTTCAGGCAGACTGATGTCTCTAGTCACTTGACAGCATTGCTTATTCACAAAAGATTGTGCCTTCCATTCACAAAAGATCGCATCTTCCATTCACAAAGAGCACATCTTACATTCACAAAACATTGCATTCTCCAATGCCTTCATCTCAAACTTGACCCACTTGGTTAACTTTCAACTAGGCTCTTTTGATAATCCTGATTTCCTTATTTTTTGTTTATAGCTTTTCCAATTTTCCAGTGTCCAACCTAAGCTAGATCATAAATGCATTTTTTTTTTGTTCTCACTCCCAATCTTCAGAGCATTAATGGTTTCAGCCAAAAAATTGGCCTGATTAATGTTGAGTCTAGTTTTATCTCCCTTGCTAAGTATGTATGGGTCAATTCTAGAGAAATGAAAAAGAAACTAGTATAATGTATTGAGATCCTGTCAAGAGACTGGCCTGGAGTTGATATTTAACACATATTTTTAACCAGTTCTATCTGCTTCCCTGGTGGGTCAGTGGTAAAGAATCGGCCTGCAATGCAGGAGCCATAGGAGATATGGGTTCAGTCCCTGGGTTGGGAAGATCCCCTGGAGGTGACGGCAAATCACTCCAGGTTTTTTCCTTGAAAGTTTCCATGGACAGAGGAGCCTGGTGGGCTACAGTCCATAGGGTTGCAGAGAGTCAAGCACATGTGTAGCGACTTGGCACAGGGGCACGCACAATAGTATGAGAGTCAACTCCTTCTTTACCATTGCCTCTACACAGATTAAGGATCCCAGTTGTTCTTGGATTACTGCTTTATTACACAAAACCTGCAACAAAATTGCCCTATTTCCAGGATATCTATTTAGATTAACTTTAGATGCTGCCCTCAGATAAATCTTTCTATGATGTAGTTATCACATTATGCTTCTGTTTCAAAATTTGTCGTGGCTTGCCATTGTCTTACAGTACATTCCAAAGAAAGAAGAGCATGTTTAAGTGAAAGCACAAGCACTAGGATATGGGAAGAACAACACTAAAGCTTTATTTGTATTATTATAGTAATAAATACGGAGAAGGCAATGGCACCCCACTCCAGTACTCTTGCCTGGAGAATGCTATGGACGGAGGAGCCTGGTAGGCTGCAGTCCATGGGGTCGCTAAGAGTCGGACACGACTGAACGACTTCCCTTTCACTTCTCATTTTCATGCATTGGAGAAGGAAATGGCAACCCACTCCAGTGTTCTTGCCTGGGGAATCCCAGGGACAGGGGAGCCTGGTGGGCTGCTGTCTCTGGGGTCGCACAGAGTCAGACACGACTGAAGCGACTTAGCAGCAGCAGAAGCAGCAGCAGTAATAAATAATTTATATTTTATAAATAAGTAAATCAGTATAAAAGCAGGGGGTGAGATTTTTCTAATACAGTTTCACGGTTATTAATAATTGGAAACTGTCATGCCATAGAATGATATCCAGGCACTCCTTTCCTCTGGAACCTTTACCCCACATCACTTTCATGCTGTATTCAGTCTTTGTTATAGTCAAATGCAAGTTACATTTAGCCACAGAAATTCGCTACTTCCCCAAGTGTTTATTCTTTCTACCTGGATTGTCTCCTTTCATCCCTTTAGGCTTCAGCCTTGACCATTTTTCAAATTCTAGCTCAGACACTCCTTTGTGAATTTTTTAGCAGTCAGAACAGAGAACCACTCCAATTGGTGTGATTAATAAAAGAAATAAAGGCTCACGTCAGTGAAATATTTAGGTAAGAGAAGGCTCCAAGAGTAGTTTGTCAGGCCCCAAAGCCATTTCTTCATGTGGTTTTTCTCCCCAGGTCGGTTTTCTTTGTGGCGACACAGGTTGCCGCAGTTGAAAGCCTCACAGGTGCCTTCCACAGCACACAGAGCAGGCCAGGAAGAGACTCCTCAGCCCCCAAGCGGTGCCCAATTCAGTAAAAGCCTTTGGCTTCAAGCTGAAGTAGCTTAGGTCATCTTCTCACCAAAGAAATGCTGATTAGATTAGGTTAGCCAGGCCCTACATTTTTTACTTTCATTTGAAAGTATTTGTGTATTTATCCGGGCACACTGGGTCTTGAGTTGCAGCATGTGGGATCTAGCTCCCTGACCAGGGGTTGAACCCAGGCCTCCTGCACTGGGCGTGCAGCGTCTTAGCCACCGAGCCACCAGGGAAGTCCCAGCCCTGTCTCTATGGTAAGCTAGCCGGGTTCCCCTCACCCACTTCTCCCCCTCCCCCCTACCATTTCCTCTCCCC
>SJYA01003112.1:174822-226001 GCA_006410615.1 Neotragus moschatus | reverse complement strand
AGGTTATCAATTTTATGGCTGCTTCTTAATGGAAATAAAACGTTATACTCTGAGTAGGTAAAACAACAATACCCACCAGAAGTCTTAAGTCATTTACCAGCTAAAAGTGGGCTTTTCGTCTCTTGAATTACCATATTTTATTTATGCACTTTCTTTTGTTCTTATTTTTTCCTCATATCATTGCAATTTTTCTTTCGTATCTTTCAGGTTTTAAGCTGCTTAAGGAACAAGTACCTATATCTAATTCATCTTTTTATTCAACTTCCCACTGTCTAGCATCTAGCAAAGTGTTCTGTTACTATAGTCTATGTAGCGCTAATGAAGAAATACATCAATGAATAAATAAATGCATGACTGAATGATTGTATAAAATTATTTCCTTAAAAATAGATTTTCTTTTATTAGAAGAATTCAAGCAAAGTTTGGCATAACATATTTAGATATGTTTGGCATAATATATTCAGATATTCAAGAAAGGACTCATTCATTTTCAGAGAAAAGCTAGATACAGTGATCTTTAAGACAACTTCCACCTTAACAATTCATTTACTTCTTGAAGATTTGAATTTTTGAGAGGCGGAAGTGTCTTTTAAAGAGATTCTTCTTAACTGCATATCTTTTGTAATTGACAGCTAATTTGTTAAAACAAACAAACAAAACACCTCTACTTGTGTAGAAAAAAAAAAGGAAAGTACGAAGTGGTTGGGAGGGTTGGAGGGTTGTTGTTCAGTCACTAAGCCATGCNATTCTCCTTTATTAGAAGAATTCAAGCAAAGTTTGGCATATTTAGATATGTTTGGCATAACATATTCAGATATTCAAGAGAGGACTCATTCATTATCAGAGAAAAGCTAGATACAGTGATCTTTAAGACAACTCCCACTTTAACAATTCATTTACTTCTTGAAGATTTGATTTTTTGAGAGGAGGAAGTGTCTTTTAAAGAGATTCTTCTTAACTGCATATCTTTTGTAACTGACAGCTAGTTTGTTAAAACAAACAAAACACTTCTACTTGTGTAGAAAAAAGAAAAAGGAAAGTACCAAGTGGTTGGGAGGGTTGGAGGGTTGTTGTTCAGTCACTAAGCCATGTCCACCTGTTTGAGACCCCCTAGACTGCAGCACACCAGGTTCCCCTGTCATCCACTGTCTCCTGGAGTTTGCTCAAATTCATGTCCATTGAGTCAGTGATGCCCTCCAACCAGCTCATCCTCTGCCAACCCCTTCTCCTTGTTCTTCCTTGTATTTAAATGTTCTTACTCATTCTTACTGTGTTTAAATGTATAATGCTCACTTAAAACTATTATTAGATAAATTAGTTAATTTTCTCTTGAAAAGGCAATTTCTTCTCATTAGAACTTTAATTTAATGACTAAAATGTACACAGTTGTTAAGCTTCCAGATTCACTTTGGTTAAAGTGAACATAAAAACTATACTTAATGATCACAAAATGTGGAAGCTATAGTTAATGAAAACTGATTTTAAATATCTTTACTTAGACACCTTGCCTCAAAATACTTCACTTGAGGATGACACATTAAATCCAAACTGATCTCAAGAACTCATATTTATAGTGGCTTATTTGAACACCCCATGTTGGTGTCTCACAGTCAGAAACTGAACCTATGATCAGCCCCATCAAACCAGTTTCTCTTCTGAAGTTATCTGTCTTACTAAGTGACTTTTCTCATCCGCTGAGTTCTTTTCAGAAACCTGGGAGTCATCCTTGACATTCCCTTTCCTTAGCTCCCTTATATCCAATTCAAATCTTGTCAAGTCTGTTCCCAAATGTGCAAAATGTCTTGATTGTGTTTACTTCTCTCAGCTGTTCTTGTTGCTCCTCCAAACCACCATGATCAGCTGCCTGGGCTTGGGCAAATAACCTCCAAATTAGTTTTCCTGTTTCTAATCTTGTCTTTCTCCATTTCAGTACTCACACTTCCACCAGGATGCTAAACCTCTCACCAAAGCCTTTAGTAGCTTTCCATTGTTCTATGGATAAGCATAAACTCTATAAGATATAGATACTATTGCTCCTGCCTGTTTCTCCACCCTCACTCATCTCTCTTCTTCACGTGGCTCCATCCACACCAACCTTCTCTGTTTCAGAAATGTGTTCTTTTGTTTTTGTAGTCCTTGCACATCCTATTACCTGCCTATGAGGTAATCACCTTTTTCTCTTCCTGTCTGCCCCCACCCCATACACATATTTTTCCTAGCAAAGCTAACTTCTACTCATCCTTCAATGTCTCAGATGAAAGATTTGCAAGGGAATATATCAGATTTTAATTTGCCAGGGAATATTCCTCAGAATCTCTTACCAGTTTAGGTATATTCCACCTATCATATAAACTTTCATAGTTCCCTGTACTTTTACCTAAGATTATGTATAATGGTCATATTAAATACTTATTTGTGCAATAATTTCTCAAACATATATTGTCTCTTTTACACTAGAATTGCCATGAGGGTAGTCACTTTGTCTATTTTGTTCATTATTGTAGTCCCATTACATGCTGTAGTGCCTAACATTTAGTATATATTCAGTAAATATAAAATAAGTTAATAATGAAAGCATCACCAAAGAAAAAAGATTTACTAACTGATTCTGTTTATCAAAGGGTAGCTCATAGAGAAAGGTAAGATGTGACCAGCTAGGAAGGGAAAGTGTGAGGTAACAAGTTATAACAAAATTGTTGCCCACTTGATTAAAAAAATTTTTTTAGTTATCTATATTTAGTTGGAGGAGAGTTTCTTTACAATGTTGTGTTGGTTNCCCTTCTTAATATCTTCTGCTTCTGTTAGGTCTATACCATTTCTGTCCTTTATTGAGCCCATCATTGCATGAAATATTCCCTTGGTATCTCTAATTTTCTTGAAGAGATCTCTAGTCTTTCCCATTCTATTGTTTTCCTCTATTTCTTTGTTTTGATCACTGAGGAAGGCTTTCTTATTTCTCCTTGCTATTCTTTGGAAGTCTGCATTCAAATGGGTATATCTTTCCTTTTCGCCTTTTTTTTTTTTTCATTTTTACAGCTATTTGTAAGGCCTCCTCAGACAGCCATTTTGCTCTTATGGATTTCTTTTTCTTGGGGATGGTCTTGATTCCTGTCTCCTGTACAATGTCACAAACCTCATCCATAGTTAATCAGGCACTCTGTCTATCAGATCTAATCTTTTACATCTATTTTTCACTTCCAATGTATAGTCATAAGGGACTTGATTTAGGTCATAACTGAGTGGTCTAGTGGTTTTCCCCACTTTATTCAATTTCAGTCTGAATTTGGCAATAAAGAGTTCATGATCTGAGCCAGTCAGCTCCCAGTCTTGTTTTTGCTGATGGTATAGAGCTTCTCCATCTTTGTCTGCAAAGAATATAATCAATTTGATTTCTGTGTTGACCATGTGGTGATGTCCATGTGTAGAGTCTTCTCTTGTGTTGTTTGAAGAGCATGTGTGGTATGACCAGTTTGTTCCTTTGGCAGAACTCTATTAGCCTTTACCCTGGTTCATTCTGTACTCCAAGGCCAAATTTGCCTGTTACTCCAGGTGTTTCTTGACTTCCTCTTTTTGCATTCCAGTCCCCTATAATGAAAAGGACATCTTTTTTTGGGTGTTAGTTCTAGAAGGTCTTGTAGGTCTTCATAGAACCGTTCAGCTTCTTCAGTGTTACTGGTGGAGTGATAGACTTGGATTACTGTGATATTGAATGGTTTGCCTTGGAAATGAACAGAGATCATTCTGTCATTTTTGAGATTGCATCCAAGTACTGCATTTCAGACTCTCTTGTTGACTGTGATGGCTACTCCATTTCTTCCAAGGGATTCTTGCCCACAGTAGTAGATATAATGGTCATCTGAGTTAAATTCATCCATTCTAGTCCAACTTAGTTCACTGATTCCTAGAAGGCTGACGTTCACTCTTGCCATCTGTTTGACCACTTCCAATTTGCCTTGATTCATGGCCTAACATTCCAGGTTCCTATGCACTATTTCTCTTTACAACATTGAACCTTTCTTCTATCACCAGTCCCATCCACAACTGGGTGTTGTTTTTGCTTTGGCTCCATCCCTTCATTCTTTCTGGAGGCTCTGGTGGTAAAGAATCTGCCTGCTGATGAAGGACACACAAGAGACATGGCTTTGATTACCAGGTTGGGAAGATTACCTGGAGAGGGAAATGGCAACCCACTCTAGTATTCTTGCCTGGAAAATTCTGTGGACAGAGGAGCCTGGCTGCCTACAGTCCATACAGTCACAAAGAGGAGGACATGACTGAGCACACCTGCCTTCTTTACCACTGAGACGACAGGGAAACCGCTACTCTGTGAAACAGCTACATTTAGAACTTTTGATTCTCAGCCTCAAGAGTACTGTACCTCGGCTGAAGAAAATTTAGGGAAAGTACACGTAACTGTCATTAGTAGAGATCAGAAAGTATAGGCTTTAATTTGACCTTGTTATAAAAAAGTATCTTACATTAAAATTGAATAAGAGTCCTAGAGGGGAAAGTAGTTTTGGACTTTATTTTCCTCTCATGACATTAAGTATTTAAGTGACTGTGAAACTTCCAGTTTAAGAAAAAGGAAAAACTACAAGAGCATATTTAAATTTCTGTGATTATAATGGCTCTACAATTAAGAGTTATATTGGAACAATAGCCAAATTGCAATGGGATTACTTAAGTAAAAATCTATACACCCTCCATTTCCTGTCATGATTATAGGAGCTTCTCTACATTTGCTGAGGAGAGAACAGTCCAGGATATTCAGCTATTTAACTATGATTTTTGTGATTAATTTTCCAAGAACATAATGTTTGTTTTGTTTGTGATGAGGTATGTGATGATGTTTGTGATGAGGTCTGTGGTGACTAGAATACTTACATGTTTGTCATAGGTTATTCTGTTTATTTGCTCAGTTAAATAGAATGCTTTTATTTAATGGAAAATTGAGTTTTCTAAATTAGGCTGTAAATGAATTTATTAATTTTGAGAAAATTAACTCAGTGCTCTGTAAATGAATACCATCACATAATCATCATGTGTGGATTTTCTGTTTATAAAGATCATTTTGACTAGCTTTCTTCCATATCTGTCAAAAATTAGTATTCCTTTGATAGATCTAATTTAAATACAATGTGAAGCTTGGAGCATTTTACATAAACTTGGAGCATTTTACATGGGTGACAACAGCTTAAAATTTAGGACTTTTAGTTAGAAAACATAAAATCTGGGAGTAGCAATCACCTAAGATTCATGAAGATAAATGGATATTGTTAGCATTGACTTATTTACTTGGAAACACTCAAACTTGAAAGATTAAACCTGAGACAATTGAGAATATGCAGGTGGAATATGCAACTAAGAAATGTTAAAGGCTTAAACATGAATTAGGCCAAGATGATATTAGTTCAATTAATGACAGATGAAGTCAAGATTAAGGGAGGGGAATATCATTAAAACTTCTGAGTTTGTATTCAGAAAAATTACTCTGCTTCTTCTCCAAAACCTCTTTATATGCTACCATCGAAGTATTATTGGATTAGATAAAACAAATTCTTCTGTCTAGTGTTCGAAATCAATATATGTAAGAAATACGTTAAATATTTGCAATTAGATGATAATTCTTACAATATTTTTAAAACTGTTCTAACAGCATTACCATATTATCCTGCAATCCTATTCCTGGGCATATATCTGGAGAAAACTCCAACTTGAAAAGATGATTGGGCCTCGACATTTGTAGCAGCACTATTTACAATAAGACATGGAAGCAACCTAAATGTCCATCAACTGTAAATGAATAAATAAGATGTGGTATAATACATATGCACACACATATATGCATATATATTAATATATAATAGAATTTGTGCTCACTCACTTAGCCATGTCCAACTCTGTGTGACCCCATGGACTGCAGCCAACCAGGCTGTCCATTCATGGGATTTTTCAGGCAAGAATACTGGAGTGGGTTGCTATTCCTCCTCCAGGGGATCTTCTCAACCCAGGGATAAAACCTGCGTCTCCTGCATTGGTAGGCAGAGTCTTTCCCACTGAGCCACTTGAGAAGCCTTATAATGGAATATTACTCAGCCATAACATGAGTGAAATAATGCCATTTGCAGCACCATGGATGAACCTAGAGATTATCATATTAAATAAACTAAATCCAACGGAGAAAGACAAATATCATATGATATCACTTGTATGTGAAATCTAAAAAAAAAAAGAAAAGAAAACAACAACTATACAAATGAACTTATCTACAAAGCAGAAAAAGACTCAGAGACATAGAAAACAAACTCAGGGTTACCAAAGGGTTAGTGATGCTGGGGGGAGATAAATTAGGAGTTTGGGATTACATGTACACAGTGATATATATAAAAAGATAAACAGTAATGACCTACTGTATATCACAAAGAACTATTCTCAGTACCTTGTAATAACTTATAATGGAAAAGAATCTGAAAAAACCACACAATTGAATCACATTGCTGTGCGCTTGAAAGTAACACATTTTAAATCAACTATATGGTAATGAACAAAACATATTCTAACTTTTACCTTCTAACACACTCTTTTTGGAATCTCCCTTTCCTGTCTCAGGCAATCCCATAAATTTCTGGTCATATTTGGATTAAAAAAGGCTAGTTCAGTTAAGTACAATCTAAATCAGGTGAGTATTTTAAGGTCATATCCTTCCCTCTAAGAACTCTTGCTAAACCTCAGCCTGAGGGACTCATTGCAAAGGTGAGCAAAATCAACTCTAACTACGCTCCTGCCTTCTTCTAGGATCAGAGATGGGGAAATGGGAAGAAATTTTGTGGCTTAATTGATGTCCTTCCAGTCTTCGTGGTTTTTAATGAGATGGATATGGCCAGCATTTAAATGGTGACTCTTTCATGGAGATACTGTGGGATCATCTCAGATTTTGGAGGTTTTTCCACTGAACAGTTTCATATTAATAATATGGAAGCCATCTTTTCACACCTTCCTTCAGCTCTCTCTCTCCACACTATATTCTTCTTTTGCTGCTGGAATCAGCTTCTGAATTGACTCCAAAGCCAATTTACCTTTTTATCTGGTTCATGGGAAATTCCCACACTCTTATCATGCCAAACAGTTGGTCTCTCTGCCATCTCCACTCTTCACTTTGCATGATATCTCCATTTCTCTCTTCTTCCTTCACAAATAACCTTGAGGGCCACAGACAGCTGTCCACTTAGACACTGAGATGCTATCTTGTCTTCTATGTGAACCCCAGTCACTGTAAGTAGTTCTCTGGGAGCCTCCTTACTGGGATGAGAGAAGCAACCTTTATCCTCCCTTTGTGAAGTCAGTGAAATTGCTCAGTCTTGTCCGACTCTTTGTAATCCCATGGACTGTAGCCTCCCAGGCTCCTCTGTCCATGGGATTTTCCAGGCAATAGTACTGGAGTGGATTGGCATTTCCTTCTCCAGGGGATCTTCCTAACCCAGGGATTGAACCCAGGTCTCCCACATTGTAGACAGACGCTTTATCGTCTGAGCCACCAGGGAAGTCCCCCTTTGTGAAGGGAGGATGTAAAATTTTACTATGATATCTACACTTCCTGGGGCTTGCTTCCCTCATAGCTCAGTCAGTAAAGAATTTGCCTTAAATGCAGGAGAGGCAAGTTCAATCCTTGGATTGGAAGGATCCCCTGGAGGAGGAAATGGCAAGCTACTTCAGTATTCTTGCTTGGAAAATCCCATGGAGAGTAACTGATTTTTGTTTTACTGGGCTCCAGAATCACTATGGATGGTGACTGCAGCCATGAAATTAAAAGATGCTTGCTCCTTGGAAGGAAAGTTTTGACAAACCTAGACAGTATATTGAAAAGCAGAGACATTACTTTGCCAACAAAGGTCTGTATAGTCAAAGCTATGGTTTTGCCAGTAGTCATGTATGGATGTGAGAGTTGGACCACAAAGAAGGCAGAGTGTTGATGAATTGATGCTTTCAAATTGTGGTGTGGAGGAGACTCTTGAGAATCTCCTGGATTGCAACGAGATCAAATCAGTCCATCCTAATGGAAATCAGTCCTGAATGTTAACTGGAAGGACTGATGCTGAAGCTGAAACTCCAATACTGTGGCCACCTGATGCAAAGAGCCAACTCATTGGAAAAGACCCTGATGTTGGGAAGGATTGAGGACAAAAGGAGAAAGAGGCGGCAGAGGATGAGATGGTTAGATAGCTTCACTGACTCAATGACCATGAATCTGAACAAATTTTGGGAGATAGTGAAGGACGGGGAGCCTGGTGTGCTGCAGTTCATGGGGTTGCAAAGAGTCAGACATGACTTAACGACTGAACAACGACTACAGTTCCTACAACTCTGTTAATGGACTCATATTTATTTTTTCTCTTGTATGGTCGTGGGGGATACCAGTAGGGTTGATGTTATCTATTTCTCTCAGTTAACACTCTCATAAGCCTTCTTTAGCATACTCGTGGTTGTACTTGAATGCAACTCTAAAGCAATAGGAAAAGTCAGATTAACAATTGATTACATATATATTGAGCTGGAGATTTGCAGGAATACTTTTCATCCAATTTTTAATCCTCTTCGCTCTCCAATTTCTAGATATAATAAATTACTTGAAGAAGGTGCTCTTTAGTGAAATAGTAAAGACTTTAGAATCATTCTGTCATCACACTTCCTCTCTGTAAACCTGGAGAAGATTCATCTATCACTCAAAATTTAAACCCCTTTTTCCAATTTCTCATTCAATTAATTATTCATATAAATAGTTCTCAACTTCCTATCCTTGGAGACCTATGATTATATAATGATATAAAGAATAAGTTTTATCACTGTGAATATTTTTTATAATATTTATTTAAATGTTTGGAAGAATTGTAGTTCATCTCTATCTCACAGATATTAAGGGCCAATACAGATTATGTATATCTATGGGAAAAAAAGATTAAATTCATATACACATCATGCTTGAAAGTTATTTTTATTAATGCTTTAATATGTATTTTATAGTGTTCATAATGAAAATAACTTTCCTCTCCTTTCAAAGAGTCTATTTCTAAGGAGACTAAGCTAAGAATGTTTCTTTCATTTGAAGACAAATTTTTATTTTGAAAAGTAAAATATGTTTGCTTATTAAAAATTCAGTTTGTTAAATCCGATTGAAGATTCAGTCCAAAGCTGCTTTGAAAGACTGGTATTTTAACTGTATGCTATAGCTTTTTTATGCATTTATTTTATGCAGCTGTCTTTCTGTTTTGTGAAACAGTCAAGCAGTTGCTGATAGTTATATTGAATTTAGTAAGACTGCCTTCCTTACTTAAATGATGTATTTCCATTGAACTGCCAGTTAAAGATGACCTCATGCTTGCTGACATATTATTAGTGATTGATTGTTAAGGAAATGTTGATATTTCCTTTTGCTGTTTATTTTGTTTCTTCATATATCATGTTGATCTTATTTTTTTGTCCTTTGCACACTTTCTGTTTTCTCCAAGATGGACACAGGTAAATGTTCATAAAACAAGTTATGCATTATATCATGGAAAAATCCAAATATGAATTAGTGGCTTCAGAAATCAAAATTTCTCTGCTAAAATATAAGAAATAAAATCTCCCTTTTGTAGGTCAAAATTTTTTCTTATTTATGCTATTTATTTAACCTTTGAGTTACTATTACTATGTTTTTAACATGAAAGACTTTAAAGTTTTTCCATTCTTTTCTTATAACACATCTAACTGAAAATATTTTTAAAATTTTTAATTGAGTTGGTAACATCTTGGAATCACTGAATTCATTCATCCTTCTCTTCAACGTCTTTTTTTAAACACCTGCCATGTGCCAGCATTGAGCGCAATCCTAGAGATATACAGGTAAACCAGAGACAATGTCTCTGCCCTTGTAGAGCACTCCAGAGTCTGGTTATGGAGAAAGGAAAAGAAAAACAACTAGAAAATGTATAAACTAGAAAGTTAAACATTGATGAGCATCTGAAGAAAACACGAGGCACAGGGTTCTTATAGTTCTTGCTGCTACTGCTGCTAAGTTGCATCAGTCATGTCCAACTCTGTGCAACCCCATAGACACCAGCCTACAAGGCTCTGCCATCCCTGGAATTCTCCAGGCAAGAACACTGAGTCCATTGCAAATCTGCATGATAAACTCAATTATTTGATGTCAAGTATGCAAAACACAGATGCATACATTTTGCTTTCCCCCAAATCACTATAGTTTACTTGAACTTTAAAAAGAGTCAGTCAAATACAATTTTTCAACTATGATAGCTTTGTTATTTTTTAGAAAAATTACACATTCACAGATGAGGCAAAATGGACACTTGACAAGAAATTTAGTTTTCATGACTTGTCTGTGACAGCTATGAACAACACGGGATACATGTGTCCCTAGGAAGAAGCCTAATTCTCCAGCCTTATCTCCCATTGCTCTTTGGTTACCCGTCCTCACTCATGTTCCAGCCGTAGTGAAGTCCTTGCAGGTATACATATCTTGTTCTTTCTTGCCTTTGACCCTCTGAATGTACCATCTATATTCCCTACATTCCCTATGCTTTCTCTCTCTCCCTCCCCTTACAGAGCTATCATGTCTCAGTTTAGACAAGAATTCTCAAGATGTGGGCCCTAGAAGCATCAATATAACCTGGTCCTGTTAGAAATGCAAAAACTCAAGTTCCACCCGGACAATGGACTAGGGCACTCTGAGGTGGGACCTAGTAATCTGTGTCTTAACAAGCCTTGCAGGAGACTGACATACATGCCCACTATTACTTGAGCAATTCTGGCTTAAACTTTTTCTACTATCTCTGCAAACCCTCCATGGACAAGTGAGGCTGTATGCATAGACTCTTATGTATATTTCTAATACAGGGTTGGCCAAACTATAGCTCTCCCCAGATCAAACCAGCTTGCAACTCATTTTATTTTAAAATAAAAGTCATTGGAATAAAATCACATCCATTTTCTATGTCTTGGCTCTTTTGAGTTATAATTACAGGAGGCAACAGAGACTGTATGGTCTGCAAATCCTAATTCATTTAGTATCTGCCCCTTTGCAGAAAACAAAAATAAGACTGAATCCTACTCTAGTAAGAATAGCATAGCATTTATTGCACTAGTTTATCCTTAGCTGTTTACTTACTATTTCTTTATTGCCAGGTACATTTCTGAATTCTGGGAGGCATTCACCTTCATACTTACATTCTGGTATGGGTGGGATAAACGGTGAAGAAATAAAAATTATTCCCTTATTCAGTAACAGGATGGGAACTGTGTAGTTTCACCATGGTGTTTATCCCAGTGTCTGGTCTATAGTGAATCTTCTAAAAATATCTCTTTTTTTTCCATTTTTTAAAAATTGAAGTACAGTTAACTTACCATGTTGTGTTAGATTCAGGTGGACAGAAAATGATTGAGATATATATGGCTATTATACATATGCAAAATCTTTCTTAGGCTCTTTTTCATTATAGGTAATTACAAGATACTGACTATAGTGCCTTGTGCTATATATAGTAAGTCCTTGTTTATCTGTTTTATATGCATAGAGTGTATATATGTTAGGTAACTGTAAGCTTGTTTTCCATGTCTTTGAGTCTGTTTCTGTTTTGTGAATAAGTTCACCTGTATCACATTTCTGAATTACTCATATAAGTGATATCTTATGATATTTGTCGTGATCTGACTTACTTCACTTTATATGATCATCTCTAGGGTAAATGTTAATTAAATGAATTGCCAAATGAGCGAAAAAATGTCACAGAGTAACAGAAAAGGCAGTTCTGCTTATACATTGAGGGTCAGAGTACATGTAACTAACCTGTCTTGGGATTACCTTACTCTTCCCTGTTCGTAGCTAATATCTTGAGATTCTACATTCAATGAGTCTCATCCTCATTTGGTATTTGATCGCCACAAAAAGTGTTACTTTGAAAGTGAAAGTCGCTCAGTCATGTCTGACTCTTTGCGACCTTACAGACTGTAGTCCATGGAATTCTTCTCCAGGCCAGAATACTGGAGTGGGTAGCCTTTCCCTTCTCCAGGGGATCATCCCAACCCAGAGATCAAACTCAGATCTCCTGCATTGCAGGTGAGATTCTTTACCAGCTGAGCCATCAGGGAAGCCCAAGAATGCTGGAGTGGGTAGCCTATCCCTTCTCCAGCAGATTTTCCTGACCCAAGAATCGAACTGGAGTCTCCTGCATTGCAGGCAGATTCTTTACCAGCTGACCTATCAGGGAAGCCCTGTTACTTACTTTAGAAAATATTAAAAAAAAAATAAAATAAGCTCAGTTAAAAAAATTTTAAAGTAAATATCCCTCTAGGAGAGGAAGCGAGGTTCATATATATGGCAAGCACAGTGACTCATGAATAATTTCTGCAGTTCCTGTAGGCAATGGCACCCCACTCCAGTACTCTGGCCTGGAAAATCCCATGGACGGAGGAGCCTAGTGGGCTGCAGTCCATGGGGTCGCTGAGAGTTGGACACGACTCAGTGACTTCACTTTCAATTTTCACTTTCCTGCATTGGAGAAGAAAATGGCAACCCACTCCAGTGTTCTTGCCTGGAGAATCCCAGGGATGGCGGAGCCTGATGGGCTGCCATCTATGGGGTTGCACAGAGTCGGACATGACTGAAGCGACTTAGCAGCAGTTGGAAAATACTGTATTCTTTTTTTTTTTTGTCTCATCTCATGATATGTAGGATCTTAGTTCTCTGACCAAGGGTCAAACCTGTGCCTCTTTCAGTGAAAGGGCAGAGTCTTAACACTGGACCACTCTGGAAGTCCTGGGAATTATCATACCCTACTTTGTTATGGAGTTTTAAGATATAGGCTATAGATATGAAAGATACTTTGAATGTTGGTCACATAGTTCACTATTTGAAGCACAAGGATAGTCTTCTTTTTTATATATAAATTTATTTGTTTTAATTGGAGGCTAATTACTTTACAGTATTGTATTGGTTTTGCCATACATCAACAGGAATCCACCATGGGTGTACACGTGTTCCCCATCCTGAACCCCCCTCACCTACCTCCCTCAGATAGTCTTCTGTAAAATAATATTTATCTGTATTGGGAGAGTAGCCATTTTACTTTATGTTGTTTACATCAAGAAAAAATTAATCTCAAATCACTACCAAGCATATATCAGTCATCCTGATGATAAAAATTCTGATCCAAGGTATTACTTTGTTCATTGGCAAATTCTATCCAATATGACCAAATAAGAAGGGGTTTTATTTTATTTCATCTGTATCAAGGGCAATGAAAACTGCTGCAAAAGTAAATCAGAAGCTTTAAGTGGTTAGTGAATTTCAGATGAAAGTAAGAAAATCATGAACAGCTGAAGATTTCCCTGCATTTGGAACCAATTACTAACACTACCTATGAAACTAGTGTTGACAACTAGCCATTGAAAGTACCAGATTATTTGTACCTTAAAATACCTATTTTGATTTGTTTTTTGATTAAACAAAATGGAGGAGTTATCCAATGTGGTTTCTAGTGGCCATTTCTAATTATGTGACTCAGTACTTAGCCTGTTCACAGAAAGACCCCAGCAATGAGATATACAACCCCTTAGGTGAGGGAATTAGGGAGATGGAGAGGCTTGGCCCTTTATCAAGCACATGGGTATGCAGCATAAAATTGTACATATGAAATCCATACAAAGTTCTTAGCACAGTGCTTGGCAGACAGTAAACAGTCAATAAATTATGGCCGTTATTATTAACCAGAATCCAAAAACGGACTTTTCAGGTGGACATATTTTCTGATTCAAAGATGAGAGAGACCATCCCAAAGATTTCCTGTCCCTGAAAAAAAAGATTCACAGAGGGATAACATTAGAGGTAAGTCATATAAATAGTAGTTAATGTCTGAGAGATGTAGGTTTCTATCTACATCTACATTTCGGCTGTTCTCTCCTTCCCTTTAGACTTACTCTGAGAGGAGCAGCTTCCAAAGAAAACAAAGCCTGGAGAGGGATAACAGGGTTTTGCCTTTGCGGAGATCTGGGAGGAAGCACATACATAGGACTTAGTTCTTATCCAGGCCTGCCTGGATAATACAGAGATCTCTTTCTGCACCAACTAGAGCTCTGTGCTTCCTGAAAAGAGGCTGGCCCATGGAGAGCTATGGAGTACTATGAAAAAAGCTAGAACCTGCCCATCTATATTTTCTGTAAGAACTTATTGGTCCCTCTGGTTCCTAAGTAGCTCTCACAGTGCTGAAGAATTTGGAAAAGTTCCCTTTATCTCTTTTATTAGAAAGGCGTTAACCATTATAATTCATGGGAGTAGGGGGATTTTCTCTTTCAGATTCAAAGGGTGGTCAAAACCCCTCAAGTTGATACATCCACTGCTCAGAGGACCAGACACAATATGTTTTCCATCAGTTGTGGGATTAGCATCATGTGGGACTGAAAGCAATGAGAGAGGAATGCATTAAAGAGAGTGCCCTGGAAAGGAATGGGTAACCATTATTAGATGCAAAATTTTAATTTTAAATTTAAATTTTAATTTTAAATCAAAACTGATGAGAGGAAAAAGATAAAGGTAATTTGATCAAAGAAGTAAAAACAAGTATGAAAAATATAAAAGAGAAAATGTATAATGGTAGAGAAATTATTGAATAAATTATGCTGCATCTGTGCTTTGAAAGTTTATGCAGCTTTAAAGAAAATTAATACAAACTATATAATTTAACCTGGAAGTCAAATTTCTATGAGGCATTCATGAAAAAAAATTGTAGAGAATTATGTATAATGTGATCACATTTTTATAAAACAAATGATGGAAGATCTAGATGATTATAAGTTTGTGTATGCAAATAAATTTGGTTGGTGGCTGTATGATTATACAAGCATGAAGAATAATGTAGACTAATAGATACTAGATTTCTAACATGACTTATAGGATGAAGGGTAAAAAGGGGTTGTATTGACGGGAAATAATAAGTATAAATATGCAGAAAGAGAGGGGGGCTGAGGGGACCAAAAAACACAGGAACAGGATAATTAACAGTAATTTGATCAAACAAGAAAAAAATAGGCTATGGTTTAAAAAACTCACAAAAATGGAAAACAATTATGCAATTAAAATAATATGAACATGTTCATGTGTGTTTTCAAAGGAAAACTTGGAATAGTTAAAGGTGTACCAGACAAATTAGAACCAAAGAAAGGCAGGAGAAGCAAATCTGGTGTTAGACAAGTTAGGAATTTTAGGTTGAATAGGCTAAAAAGAACCTTGTGAGATAATAAAATGCAATTCTTTATGGAAAGGAACAATAATAAACTATAAAGGAATAATAATAAAAGAAACTATAATAAAGCAAACTATAATAAAGGAATAATAATAAAAGCAACACAGCAGCCAATTATATGAAAACAATTTGTTAAGAGACAGGAGTATTTGATTAAAAAATTAAATTAGGATATTTGGGTTCACCTTTATATATTATGCCAAACCAGGTAAGCAAAAGGAAGGTAGGAAGAAACTGAATAATATAAACACTCTTGTGAGTGTATGTGTGTGTGTGTGTGTGTGTGTGTCTGTGTGTGTGTGTGTGTCTGTGTGTGTAGGGAGAAATGAGAGAGAAAAAAAGAGAGAGAGAGAGCTTTGCATCTCACAAATAGGAGACAATTAAAATTTTCTTACATCATGGAATATTTTTAAAATTAATATTATGCTTGTTGATAAAGAATAAATGAAAACATTTTAAAGTAGAGATTTTACAGATCACATTCTCTGATAGTTAATCTTATAATCTAGAAGTTCTGAAAAATCAGTACTTGGAAATTAAGAAACATTTTCTTAGATAATCCTTAAAGGAAAGAGTAATTCAAAATGAACTTATTAACTATTTAGAAAGTTATAAAAGAAAAACTCTTTATAGCAAAACCCATGGGACACAGCTAAAGCTATTTTCATTGAAAAAAATATTTTAAATGTTTCTTCAAAGGAAGAAAGATAAAAAGTATGAGAACTCAGTCTTAATCTTGAGAATTTAGACAAACCAAGAATATGCTAAAATAAGCAGCAGAAAGAATGAAATAATGCCATTTGCAACAATATGGATGAACCTAGAGATTGTCATGCTGAGTGAACTAGTCAGAAAAAGAGAAATATTGTATGATATTGCTTATATGTGGAATTAAAAAGAAAGATACAAACAAAGGTATTTACAAAACAGAAACAGACTCACAGACTTAGAGAACTAATACATGGTTACCTGAAACTAACACAACACTGTCAATCAACTATCTGTTGTTTAGTTGCTAAGTCACATCTGACTCTTTTGCAACCCTATGGACTGTAGCCTTCCAGGCTCCTCTGTCCATGGGATTTCCCAGGCAAGAATACTAGAACTCATTACTAGTTCCTTCTCCAGGTGATCTTCCCCACCCAGGGACCTAAATCTCATCTTTTGCATTGCAAGTGGATTGTTTAACACTGAACCACCAGGAAAGCCTATTAAAAAAAAAAAGATTTATAGAAGACTGGTTTATACACTGGGACAATAAATCACATGCATTTAAGAAGTATTATTTCTGTTTTATTTCTGTGTTAACACAGGGGTTTGAAAAAGAAAGATTTTGTGTTTGTAATCCTCTCCCCAGCCCCAACCTACACTGGCCTTCTAACAAGTGTATACTCCAGTATATACTCCAATATAAAATAAAAAGTTAAAAGAACTCCTATGGCTGAGTATGCAAGCAATAATCCTTTCCTCACAGAACACCAGTAAAATAAGAAACAAAAGATACTTTCTTAGGATGTCCTGTCTTAGGATAGGATAAATAGTTTTCACTTGTAAACAATGAGAAGACCACTTGGACTATTATTATTTACTTTAAACAATACATCCTAGCAAATGCAATAAGAAAGCAACAGTAAATAATCAGTACTAATGTTGGAAAGGAAGAGTAAAATTATCCATATTTTTGATAAAATAAAGCTAAGAAAGCTAAGCCTGCTGATCCTTTTAATGGAAAACTTTCAAAGTGGCTGTGTATATCATAAATAAGCAAACATTAATAGATTCTTCTTTATAGTTTATAAATGAAAATGAAGTTAACCTATTTAAAATGGCAACAAAAACTATAAAATAATTAGAAATAATTTTAACAAGACCAGTATAAGACCTATATCAAGAGACCCACAAAATATTTCTGAGACTAATCAAAATATAGACTAAAGGAAAGATTTACCACATTTCTTCATAACACAATAGCAAAAATGTGACAGTGTTTCTCAAGTTAAAACATGAATTATGAGAAATGTTAGTAGAAGGCCTAATATATATTTTTTGGAATTAGATTCAACTTATCTACAATTCTTTTGAAATAAAAATATTCAAGAATATAATATTGGCTTAGAATGTGTAAATAAGTTAGTAAAACAAGAAATAAAATAATAGGCTACAGAGTATGTTTGTGAATATGTCATGCACATGTATGTATATGTATGTGTATGGTAAAGATAGTATCTCTGTTCACTGTGAAATGATGATCTTTTTTTACAAATAATGCTGTTAAAATTGTCTATCCTCTTGAAAGAAAGGAGACTTGGATCTCCCTCCTAAGATTAAACTCACATACATACACTGGCACATGAAGTTAAATAAATAAAGGAATAAATAAAATTATTGTAATTTAAATATGGAAAAATCATCATAATCTTAGGAAAACTGTTAGTATTAATAGAATACTTGTATATTCTATGAGACTGAAGACTCTTAAAATAACAAATCCAGAATCCAAAGAGGAAAAGTACGTATTTAAGTCAGATCAAGTACATGTTTGATTGTAAGAAAATTTCAGGGCACATAAAAGTTATAGCATTAATATTTATTCCATGTAACCAGCTCTTACATTTGATAACATGCAGATGACCAACCATAAAAATAGGCAAGGGATTGGTTAAAACACACCAATGACCAAAGAACAAATTCAAATAAGCAATAAGCACATAAAAAGATTCTCAGACTTACTAATAGGAAAATGCAAATGAAAATAATAATGAAATATCTCTTTTTACCAATCATGTTGGCAACAAAATCACTTTGAGACTGGACAGCAGTTGGGTCCTTTTTCAGATGAAGCCATGGCATTTTCTCTATCGACCAGTCAGGCCACAGAACCATTTTGCTCTCTTAAGTGCTAAGACTGTGCTCGTATATCCTAGAATGACTAGTAAATTTCTCACACAGAAAGCTGAATATCCGGCAATGATTAGATAGTTGAGTTCAAGTGTTTTTATTGTTTATCATCTATACACTGTCTTCCCAGTTCCTTGAGAGAGTGACTATATTAATCTGAAGATATGAATAATCTTGTCCATTAACTCTTAGTATAAATTTACAAAATATCATTTGGAATTTTTTTTTAAACATAAGTTCCTTAAGGTCAAATGAGTATAAATCTGTCCACCAAAGCTCAATCCTTATAATAATTTTTTTCTTCTTTTCTCTCCTTCCAGTTTTATTAAGCTATAGTTGACATACCACACTATATGTTTAGAGTATATAGCATAATAATATGACTTGCATGCATAATGAAATGACTACCACAGTAAAGTTTAGCAAACATCCACTATCCCATATGATACAAAATTAAAGAAATAGAAAAACATTTTCTTTGTGATAAGAGCTCACAGATTTACTGTATTGATAATTTTCATATATAGCATACAACAGCGTTAATTATATTTATCATGTTGTACGTTATATCACTAGTACTTATTTATAACTGGGAGTTTGTACCTGTTGATCACCTTCATCCAACTTCCCCTTTCTCGACCCCACCCTCCTCCCTCTTTTGTAACCACAAATACGAACTTTTTTTCTATAAAGTTGTTTGTTTTTTAAGTATAATTAACCTACTTATAACAGATATGCAGATGACACCACCCTTATGGGAGAAAGCAAAGAGGAACTAAAGAACCTTTTGATGAAGGTGAAAGAGGAGAGTGAAAAGTTGGCTTAAGCTCAACATTCAAAAAAATGAAGATCATGGTGACTGATCTCATCACTTCCTGGCAAATAGATGGAGAAACAATGGAAACAGTGACAGATTTTTATTTTATTGGTCTCTAAAATCACTGCAGATGGTGACTGCAGCCATGAAATCAAAAGATGCTTACTCCTTGGAAGGAAAGCTATGACCAACCTAGACAGCATATAAAAAGTGGAGATATTACTTTGCCAACAAAGGCAATGCTATGGTTTTTCCAGTGGTCATGTATGGACATGAGAGTTGGACCATAAAGAAAGCTGAGCACCAAAGAACTGGTGCTTTTGAACTATGGTGTTGGAGAAGACTCTTGAGAGTCCCTTGGACTGCAAGGAGATCCAACCAGTCCATCCTAAAGGAGATCAGTCCTGACTATTCATTAGAAGGACTGATGTTGAAGCTGAAACTCCAATACTTTGGCCACCTGATGCGAAGAACTGAGTCATTGGAAAAGATCCTGATGCTGGGGAAGATTGAAGGCAGGAGGTGAAGGGGACAACGGAGGACGAGATGGTTGAATGGCATCACCGACTCAATGGACATGAGTTTGAGAAAGCTCTCAGAGTTGGTGATGGACAAGGAAGCCTGGCATGCTGCAGTCCATGCGGTCACAAAGAGTCAGACATGACAGAATGACTGAACTGCACCTACTTACAATAATTTTAAGCCCCTGTAAGACCTGCACTCCTGCCAGCCCATCTGTTACCTGTCTTCCATCACCTCTCTGCCACTTTGCTTCATCTCCAGTGTCCTCCTGGTTTATTTAGAATGTATGAAAACTGCTCTCACTCTAGGGTATTTGCACTTCTTGTTTCCTCTACCTGGAATGCTTTTCCCCACTCCTTTCAGGTTTCTTTCCAAATGCTTTATTTTTAGTGGAGAGGTCATTATTGACTACTTTTTAAAATAGTAACAATGATGTCACCTCACTCCTCTCTTTGCAAATTATTCTGCTTTATTATTCTATTCATGTACAAAAGTTCACAAGCACATGAAAAGATGCTCAATATCACCGATCATTAGTAAATTGTAAATTAAAACCATAATGAAATACTATTTCATACTCACAAAAATAACTATAATCAAAGAGACAGATAATAAGTGTTGACAAGGATGTGGAGAAAATGAAAAACTGCTGGTGAGAATATAAAATGCTACTGTCACTTTGGAAAACAATTTGGTGTAATATGGGAAAGTTAAGGCATAACATGGAAAAGTTAAACATAAACTTATTGTACAGTTTAGGCATTCTACTCTAAGAGTCTACTTAAGATAAATGAAAAAAATATATTCATGCATATTCTTGGGCATAAATGTTATCTAGCATTACTCAAAATAGTACAAAACTTGAAGCATTCCAATACCCAAATGGTGAATGGATTAAAAATGTGGTATATCTTTACAATGGGATAGTATTTAACAATAAAAAGGAATGAAGTTCTGTCAAATGTTGCAACATGAATGAATCTCAGAAATATGTTAAGCAAAAGAAGCCAGATGCTAAATACTACATGCTGATTCCAGTTATACAAAATGTATAAAAAATCAAATCTGTGGATACAGATATCAGACCAGCAATTAATTGGGGCTGAGGTAAATGACAGAATTGACTAAAAACAGGATGAAGGAAATTTTTAAGGGGTAGTGGGAGTGTTCTAAAATTGGATTTTTGTGATGCATATACAATTTAGATTGCAGAGTACTGAGTAGTTCTCTGTGCTATTCTATAGGTCCTCATTAGTTATTTATTTTATATATATAGTAGTGTGGCATCATTGACTCAAGGCACTTGTGTTTAAGCAAACTCTGGGAGATGGTGTGCTGCAGTCCATTGGTCACAAATAGTTCGACACTACCTTAGTGACTGAACAACAACAGCAAATATTAATATGTTAATCCCAATCTCCCAATTTATCCTCCCTTCACCTCTAGTAACCATTAACCTGTTTTTTTACATCTGTGACTTTATTTCTGTTCTGTAAATAAGTTTATTTATACCATTTTTAAAGATTTCACATATAAATGATATGATAATTGTCTTTCTCTGTCTGACTTCCTTAACTCAGTATGACAATCTCTAGGTCCATCCATGTTGCTGCAAATGACTTTATTTCATTTTTTTTTTTCATGACTGAGTAACATTCCATTGTATATGTGGACCACATCTTTATTCATTCCTCTGCTGATTGATGTTTAGGTTGTTTCCATGCTTTGACTATTGTAAATAGTGCTGCTATGAACACCGGGGAGGGTGTATCTTTTTGCATTATGGTTTTCCCCAGATGCAGGATCACACAGTGGTTCAGTTTTTAGTTTTTTAAAGGAACCTACATACTGTCCTCCAAAGTGGCTGTGTGGTTTTACATTCCCATTAATGAATGGTATAGGAGAGTTTTCTTTTATGCAAAAATGCTCAACAAAATAGTAGCCAACCAAATACAACATTAAAAGAATCATATACTATGATCAAGCCAGATTTATACCAAGTACACAAGAATTTTTCAATATCCACAAGTCAATCAGTGTGATACACCACATTAACAAATTGAAGACTAAAAACCATATGATCATCTCAATAGGTACAGAGAAAGCTTTGATAACATTCAAAATCCATTTATGATAAAAGATTTCCAGAAAGTGGGCATAGAGGAACCTACCTCAACATAATAAAGGGCCATATATAATAAATCCACATCTGACATCATGGTCAAAGGTGAAAAACTGAGGGGTGGTCCATGGTTAAGAATCTACCTTGCTATCCAGGGACACTGGTTCAATGTCTTTCGGGGGAAGATCCCAGATGCCGTGGAGCAACTAAACCCATGTGGTACAACTACTGAGCCATGGACTGAAACTACTGAAGTTGTGTGCCTAGAACCATTATCTGCAACAAGAGAAGCCATAGCCTTGAGAAGCCCATATTCCACAGCACAGAGTAGCCCCCACTTGCACAGCTAGTGAAGGCCTGTGTGCAGCAAGAAAGATCCACCACAGCCAGCAAATAAAGAAAGAAATCTTTTAAAAAGGGCTGAAAGCATTTCCTCTCAAATCAGGAATAAAACATGGAGGTCAGTGCAAAACTTCTTATGACAAAGCCAGAGCAGGGTCTCCTTGCTCCCATTCTCCCTACTACACTTGTGTTAAGTGCTGTAGGCATAAGAATTTACCAGAAATTTAACAAATAGATTAAAAAGTCATATTTTATCACTGTCATTTTCAGACTAACTCGTATCTATGTATGGCCAACATTCGTGTCACTTGAGACAATAGACATTGAGAAAGCTTAGGGGCTACAGGAAATTCACCTGACAACATTTTCTTCCATATTCAAAATGGAAAGCATCCTAAAGCTTTTCACATGCTCCTTCACATTTCCCTACAATGTAATTTCATCCTTGTTAGCTAGAAATATTATTGAAGGGAATTGAAACTGACAAGCCTCTTTGGTAACAGTTTAGGAAACTAGATTAAACATTCATTGATTAGTAAATGAAACTTCGTGCAGCACTTCAAAGTAAAACATTCACTAATCTTATTACAGGAGAAGGCAATGGCAACCCACTCCAGTACTCTTGCCGGGAAGGTCCCATGGATGAAGGAGCCTGGTGGGCTGCAGTCCACCGGATCGCTAGGAGTCGAACACGACTTCACTTTCACTTTTCACTTTCATGCATTGGAGAAGGAAATGGCAACCCACTCCAGTATTCTTGCCTGGAGAATCCCAGGGACGGGAGACTGTGTGGGCTGCTGTCTATGGGGTGGCACAGAATCAGACACGACTAAAGCGACTTAGCAGCAGCAGCAATCTTATTATAAGATTCCTTGTGGCTTCCCTTGTGGCTCAGATGGTAAAGCATCTATCTACAATGCAGAAGACCTGGGTTTGATCTCTGGGTCGGGAAGTTCCCCTGGAGAACGAAATGGCAACCCACTCTAGTATTCTTGCCTGGAAAATCCCATGGATGAAAGAGCCTGGTAGGCTACAGTCCATGGGGTCTCAAAGAGTCAGACTCGACTGAGCGACTTCACTTAAAATAGTCCAGACACATAAATCCCCTAAATCATACAATGTAACATGTGAAGAGATCAAAGTATGAGGTATCTTATGAATAACAAAACAGAAATATTTTCCCCTGTGTTAGAAATAGGGTTCTGTCAGTATCCATGCTTCCACTGAGGACAGGGGACCACTTAATGTAAATTAGGCATTCCTGCAATGACTGTAACAGGAGTACACAGACTAATAGATTGAGGGTTTTTTCACTCTTCTATTTTACATATATTTAAGGTAGATTACAAATATATGAAATGTTTCAAAGGGATTTGAATATTGTTTTCACAGTGACTGAACTAACTTCAGGGTTATTTTAGTCAATGAAAGAAAGTGGGTACATTTTTTAAAGAGCAGTTCAAACTTTTGTAATGTATCTTATTTTTAAAAACTTGCTCTGAGACTTCCCTGATGGTCACATGGCTAAGACTCCGAGCTCCCAATGCAGAGGGCCCAGGTCCCATCCCTGGTCAGGGAACTAGATCCCATAGGGGTAAAAAAAGATTGCTCAGCCACAGTGAAGATCAAATATCCCGTGGGCTACAACTAAGACCTGGCACAGCCAAATAAATAAACCAATAAAGTATTTTTAAAATATGCTCTGATTTTAGAATTTCTGTTATTATGAAATAAGAAAAATATTGACTATTTGCTATTGACACCCCTCCCTCTCTGTTGGGCTGCATTCGGCCCAGATTCAAGACAGATGAAATAGCTGGCAGGCAGTGACAGAAGCAAGGTCTTGGAGCAACACCCCACAGCATGCCCTGGGCAACTGGCAAGAGCTGGCTTCAGTTTTTATTCCTGGGGGAGAGGGGGAGGGCCTGTTACAGGGGAAATTGACGTCAGGTTAGCTCATCAGTCACCAGAGAAACCCAGAGTGCCCACCCACTGCCACACTACCCCTTGATAAACCCTCCAGGTGGAAATGTTCTGATCTAAAGGTTAGAATGGCTTCCCTGGTGGCTCCCAGTAAAGAATCAGCCTGTGATGCAGGAGACCACCTGCAATGCAGGTGATGGGGCTTTGATCCCTGGGTCAGGAAGATCCCTTGGAGGCAAAAATGGCAACACACTCCAATATTCTTGCCTGGGAAATCCCATGGACAGAGGAGCCTAGTGGGCTACAGTCCATGGAGTACAAGAGTTGGACACGACTTAGCGACTAAACCACCACCAAAGGTTAGAACAATCATTAGCTGGGGCCTGGGGCAAGTATGTAGAAAGGTCAGTCCTGCAAGGAGGGTGTAGGTGAAGCAGGCACTGGACTGGCAGGGGATGGATAAAGAGCAAGAGAATAGCCATCTTGGGTGGCCTGACCATACACACACTTTGGCAAGATTATAATCCTCAAGAACTTTCAATTGTCACTATATACGAGTGGATCACACCAAAAAATATATTGACATAAAAACTGATACTAAGATTCTAAAATATCTACATGTGAAAAGACTATAGGAGATAATTATATAAGAAGTAGTGATTTTTAATATTAAGTTTATATTCTTATATATTCATTTAGTTGGCAAATGTTAATTAGACATTTATTTAAAAAAAAGCCATGTTTTCACCAGGTGTTGGAAATATAATGATTACGTAAAACACTCTTCCTGCTCTAATGCAGCTTAAAATATCACATTAGTAAATTGGCAATTATAACTGATGTCTTGAGCTAGCCAAACGATGAGTTTTGTGGTCTCCACTGTTGATCCATTAAAATGATTGTTAGATTCCTATTTTGTAGATGTCATTTTTATTATTTATTATGGGGATGTGGGAAAAATTGTGGTAGATTGCATTTTCTAAAAATGTTCATAGCAATATTTCTCTTCTTGCATGCTCTTAACAATCCTTGTCACACCAACATCAAGACAAGGAGTGCATTTGGTATCCCTTTCAACTTGGAAGGGGTTGTATATGCTTTGAACAAGAGTACAGCAGATATGATGCTATGTAGCTTTCAAGGCTAGATCTAAAAATTACACAGCTTCTAGCTGCATCTCTCTTGGGATACTCACTCCTGGAACACAAACACCATGTTGTTAGGCAGCTCAAGTTAAGAGAAGTGTTGTGTGTACATACCTCAGTTGACATTCCTGGTGAAGGTCTCAGCTGATAGTGAGACCAACTGTGAGGTGTATGGATGAGCAAGTCTTCAGTTACCTGTAGGCCCCAGTCTTTAAGCTGCCTCAGCTAAGTGGAACCAAGATCAACTATTACCTCCCAAACCCCAGCCAAATAGTGCAGTTGTGAGCAAATAAATGCTTTGGATGTTTTAAGCCATTAAATCTGAGATTTTTTAAATGCAGAAATTGATAGTTGGAAAAAATGTCTCTATATCTAAACTTCATTTCAGTAAAATAAATATTACAGTACTATTAAGAAAAAAACACTCCTTGGAAATTGACCGCTAGTACTTGCCTACATTTTTGTTTCCCCCAATTCATTTTGGTTTATTGAACTTTTTCTTTTCCGTTTATTCATATATGCGGTTTATATTTCCAGTCAAATGTAATTTTTTATTTTTGCCCTTTATTCATTCATCCCAGAGACATTTATTGAACATCTACTATGCCGCAGGCATTTTTCCTAGGTATCAGTTTTCCCCGGACACACTATGCTCCTTCACAGCTCCGAATCTGTTTGTTCTACCAGAATATCTTTCTCTATGTTCTCTGAGATACTTCAACTCACCTTTCTATAACCAGTACAGATGTCACCTCTATTGTTTTCTTTATAGCTCTTGCATACAATTATGATCCTCAGTTTTAGTCTAACTTCTTACTAGATCTTAAATTTTGCAGGTCAAGAAAAATGTGTTTTTAATCTGTAAATCTCCTGCACTCTGTACCACAGTGTCAGCAATGTATTAGTTTCATAATACACGATGGTTGAATATTGTTAAACGATTTTTAAGTATTGATTAGGCAATGGCATTTTAAAACTAATTTTAGTACTCTATGAGAGTAAAATATTACACGTGGTAACAATTACGTCATTAGATAGTGCAAGTACTGAACTGAGATCATCAACATATTTCATGCATGTCACCATGAGCCAGTCAAGTAGTCACAGAATTTGTCCACAACTAGCCTTAGATGATTTTAACAACCTGACAGAATACTGAAGATTTCATCGCCTGTTTCTAAACTCCAAATATATTTAGCTCTCAGATAGCCCTAACATTATCTGTTAAGAAAGATTTTTCATTAACCTATTGAGCTGTACCAATGGATAAAAGAGCCCCTTTATGTACCACTAAGATATATTTTTCACAAAGTATTCAGAACATTTTCTGCTTAACAGACTGTTTCATCTAAATGAATTGGTATGATTGTTAACGGGACTTTTTTTTTAATCACGAGGTCCTTCTGAATTAAGAACTGGGCTGTTATTTAGTGAGCTACAGTTCACTGGAGCCAAGACAGAGATAAAAGCCCTGTCTGTGACCATTCCTATTTTAAAGCTCAAATGGAGGTACCTTATGTACTTTTTAGTCACTTACATTCTAACAGGGTTCATTAAGAAATAATGCCATAAAAATCAATGATGTTAGAGTTTCAGCTTTGTGAACACAGCCATTACCAGTTATGTAGGAAACCTCAGGGCTCTTAGGGGAAAGTTTTCTAAATTATGAATGCTACTTGGATTGGTATCTCTTAGGAAGAGAAAGAAAAAGTAAATAAAATGACTAATTAGGACTCTGCAAAACAGCCTAGTTACATGGAATGAACCAAACGGTATCCTTGACAGTGAGAACAAAGTTTTTTTTCAGAGTTCAATCACTGAGATGTACATTGTAACAGAACAATAAGTAGTTCATGGGGCAAAAGATTTTGATTGTCTCCCAGGGTTTAGTTTCACGTGTTTTAGTTGTCTATACCAGTGAGACTGTGGGAATACTGCAAACACAAAGCTGTCTTACTGAGGAGACAGCTCTAAGAGAAACGCATTTTTCAGCAATGGCACCCCACTCCAGTACTCTTGCCTGGAAATTCCCATGGACGGAGGAGCCTAGTAGGCTGCAGTCCATGGGGTTGCACATAGTCGGACACGACTGAGTGACCTCACTTTCACTTTTCACTGTCATGCACTGGAGAAGGAAATGGCAACCCACTCCAGTGTTCTTGCCTGGAGAATCCCAGGGGCGGGGGACCTGGTGGGCTGCCGTCTCTGGGGTCACACAGAGTCGGACACGACTGAAGTGACTTAGCAGCAGCAGTAGCAGCAAATTGTTACACAGACTGCATTTTCCCCTAAGTGGCATAGGTGCCTATGCACTGTGACTTTAGGAACCCTGATAATGCCTCTTGCTGTTCTCCAAATATGCACAGTCCAATTTAACATTCTCTGGTGACTGAAATTTTTTAACAAGAAAGGTTTTTTATTTCATTCCTGATACTAAGATTGAAAATGTGCATATTCCAGGGAAAAGAAATTGATAGAACCACAGAGAACTGTGGAGTGACCAATAGCATCTTTTTTTTTTTTTTTTTAAGAAACTAATTGTGATGGAGTGGACCATGAACTCTGGAGAAGAAAGAGAGGCTTTTACTTATAGAGAAGTTTTTCCATTTTATGATTTTGCCTAGGACCAGCTCAACCCCAAATAAATAAAGCTTATCCATTTAAACAAGATCACTGCTGACGGTGACTGCAGCCATGAAATTAAAAGAATGCTTGTTCCTTGGAAGAAAAGCTATGACAAACCCCCGACATATTAAAAAGCAGAGACATCACTTTGCTGAGAAAGGTCAGTATAGTCAAAGCTACGGCTTTTCCAGTAGTCATGTATGGATGTGAGAGCTGGACTGTAAAGAAGGCTGGGTGCCAAAGAATTGATGCTTTTAAATTGCAGTGATGGAGAAGACTCTTGAGAGTGCCTTGAACTGCAAAGAGATCAAACCAATCAATCCTAAAGGAAATAAACCCTTATTATTCATTGGAAGGGCTGATACTAAAAGTGAAGGTCCAATACTTTGGCCACCTGCTGCAAAGAGTCGATTCATTAGAAAAGACCCTGATGCTGGGAAAGATTGAAAGCAAAAGTAGAAAGGGGCAGCAGAGGATGAAATGGTTAGAGAGAATCACTGACTCAATGGACATGAATCTGAGCAAACTCCTGGAGATGGTGAAGGACAGGGGAGCCTGGAGTGCTGCAGTCCATGGAGCAGGAAAGAGTCAGACATGACTTAACCACTGAACAACAGCAATTCATTTAAACACTGGGCTATATTTTATATCTCACAGAAATGTGACTAAAATGTATTGTGCATTTCCTTGATTTATTAAAGAGAACATACTTCACAGAATATAAACTTTCTTCAGGACCAGAGTCATTATTTTATTTGTCCTGAAATTAGATTGCTGTATTGTGTTGTAATTCTGTTGTCTGGCTTTTAATGGCAGCCATCCCATCTCAGGGCTGCTTGTTTTAGCAACAAGCTCTCTATTCTCTGTTCTTCGCTATTTCTCATGTACTCTAAGCTCTATAACTTTAGAGTGGCAAAGTCCTAGGTTTCAGTTCTGAATACAACATTTAGAGGTGGTTCAGTTCAGTTCAGTTCAGTCACTCAGTCGTGTCTGACTCTTTGAGACCCCATGAATCGCAGCACGCCAGGCCTCCCTGTCCATCACCAGCTCCCAGAGTTCACTCAGACTCAAGTCCATCGAGTCAGTGATGCCATCCAGCCATCTCATCCTCGGTCTTCCCCTTCTCCTCCTGCCCCCAATCCCTCCCAGCATCAGAGTCTTTTCCAATGAGTCAACTCTTCCCATGAGGTGGCCAAAGTTCTGGAGTTTCAGCTTTAGCATCATTCTTTCCAAAGAAATCCCAGGGCCAATCTCCTTCAGAATGGACTGGTTGGATCTCCTTGCAGTCCAAGGGACTCTCAAGAGTCTTCTCCAACACCACAGGTCAAAAGCATCAATTCTTCAGTGCTCAGCCTTCTTCACAGTCCAACTCTCACATCCATACATGACCACAGGAAAACCCATAGCCTTGACTAGACGGACCTTAGTTGGCAAACTTAACCTTTTTAAGGTTTGTTTCGGGGAGTAAATGGTGGTACTTCCTACAGGGACTATAGTCAGAATCTAACTAAAAATACACAGGAAGCCTGAAGACTTTGGCTATAACTTGTTTAGCTGCCCATGGTAGCTTAGAGACAATAAAATATACCAAATGAAACAAAGTCTCCAATCTTATTAAGTAAGCAACTCAAATCCTAAATGTAATTTTGAAGTCTTAAAAATCTCTCCAGAGAGCACATTGATTACTTTTCTCTGTCATAGAATGTTTTTCGGTGGTTAGAGGTGTTCTCCACTAATCATTTAAATTTAAATGATGTGTAGGAGAGAGGGGATTGTAGAGGATGCTTGCAAGGAAAATGGGTAGAACTGTATTTTACATACTAAAATCTAAGAATAATGTATACGATTTTGTTCAATATATAATTTTTACCTCAGATGCATCACTTGTCTCTCTAACTATACCACAGTCCTTTGATGTTACCACCTGTCTTTTTTTATTGTATTAGTATCATATACCCAACTTGGAACTCTTTGCAAAAATGATAGGTACACAACCAAGTGTGAATAATTTTAGGACAGATGGGAATAATGAAGTGTGGTAGGGAACTTCTTTAGCTTTGGATATCCTGGGTTTACCCTCCACTTGAATCCAGGGAACTGTCTTAGGAATTTGTACTCCAAAGTATCATTTCCTAGTTGAAAGACTGGGAAACTAAAGTGAATTTTTTAAAAATTTATTTTTTATTGAAGGACCATTGCTTAAAAGAATTTTGTTGTTTTCTGTCAAACCTCAACATGAATCAGCCATAGGTATACATATATCCCCTCCCTCTTGAACCTCCCTCCCATCTCCCTCCCCACCTTACCCCTCTAGGTTGATACAGAGTCCCTATTTGAGTTTACTGAGACACACAGCGTATTCCCGTTGGCTATCTATTTTACATATGGTAGTTCTGAAGGAGATCAGCCCTGGGATTTCTTTGGAAGGAATGATGCTAAAGCTGAAACTCCAGTACTTTGACCACCTTATGTGAAGAGTTGACTCATTGGAAAAGACTCTGATGCTGGGAGGGATTGGGGGCAGGAGGAGAAGGGGACGACTGAGGATGAGATGTCTGGATGGCATCACTGACTCGATGGACGTGAGTCTGAGTGAATTCTGGGAGTCGGTGATGGACAGGGAGGCTTGGCATGCTGCGATTCATGGGGTCACAAAGAGACGGACACGACTGAGTGACTGAACTGAACTGGACTGAATTGAGTGGGTTTCTATCCATACATCTCACCCTCTCCGCCCCTCTCCCCATGTCCGTAGGTCTATTCTGTATGTCTTTTTCTCCACTGCTGCCCTTTAAATAAATTCTTCAGTACCATTTTTCTAGATTCTAATGTATGTGCATTAGAATATGATATTTATCTTTCTCTTTCTGAGTCACTTCACTCCATATAATAGGTTCTAGGTTCACCCACTTTCTCAGAACTGACCCAAATGCATTCCTTTTTATGGCTGAGTAATATTCCATTGTATATATGTACCACAACTTCTTTATCCATTCATCTGGCAATGGACATCTAGGTTGCTTCCATGCTTTAGCTATTGTAAATAGTGCTGCAATGAATAATGGGCTCTCTCTCTCTCTCTCCCTTTAATTGCTAAGTAGTGTCTGACTCTTGTGACCCCATAGACTGTAGCCTCCCAGGCTCAACTGTCCATGGGATTCTTCAAGCAAGAATACTGGAGTGGGTTGCCATTTCCTCTTCTAGGTTATCTTCATGACCCAGTAATCAAACCCAGGTCTCTTTCATTGCAGGCAGATTCTTTACCAACAGAGCTATGAGGGAAGCCCTGAACAATGGGATACATGTGTCTTTTTCAATTTTGGTTTCCTCAGGGTATATGCCTAGGAGTGGGATTGCTGGGTCATACAGTGGTTTTATTCCTAGTTTTTTGTTTTGTTTTGTTTTAAAGAATCTCCATACTGTCTTCCATAGTGGCTGTATCAATTTACATTCTTGCCAACAGTGCAAGAATGTTCCTTTTCTCCACACCCTCTCCAGCATTTATTGTTTGTAGACTTTTTGATGAGGGCCATTCTGACTGATGTGAGGTGATATCTCATTGTGGTTTTGATTTGCATTTCTTTAATAATGAGCGATGTTGAGCTTCTTTTCATGCATTTATTGGCCATCTGTATGTCTTATTTGGAGAAATGTCTGTTTAGGTCTTTTTCCCACTTTATGATTGGGTTGTTTGTTTTTCTGGCATTGAGTTGTATGAGCTGCTTTTATATTTTGGAAATTAATCCATTGTCAGTTGTTTCATTTGCTATTATTTTCTGCCATTCTGAGGGCTGTCTTTTCACCTTGTTTATATTTTCCTATGCTGTGAAAAAGCTGTTAAGTTGAATCAGGTACCACTTGTTTACTTTTGTTTTTATTTCCATTACTCTAGGAGGTGGGTCATAGAGGATCTTGCTTCAGTTTATGTCATTGAGTGTTCTGCCTATGTTTTCCTCTAAGAGTTTTATAGTTTCTGGTCTTACATTCAGGTCTTTAATCTATTTTGAGTTTATCTTTGTGTATGGTGTTAGGAAGTGTTATAATTTCCATCTTTTATATGTAGCTGTCCAGTTTTCCCAGTACCATTTATTGAAGAGGCTGTCTTTGCCCCATTGTATATTCTTGCCTCTTTTGTCAAAAACAAGGTGCCCATAGGTGCAAGGGTTTATTTCTGGGCTTTCTGTCTTGTTCCATTGGTCTATATTTCTGTTTTTGTGCCAGTACCATACTGTCTTGATGACTATAGCTTTGTAGTATAATCTGAAGTCAGGAAGGTTGATTCTTCCAGCTCCATTCTGCTTTCTTAGGACTGCTTAGGCTATTCAGGGCCTTTTGTATTTTCATATGAAATGTGAAATTTTTTGTTCTAGTTCTGTGAAAAATACCATTGGTAATTTAATAGGGATTGCATTGAATTTGTAGATTGCTTTTGGTAGTATAGCCAGTTTCACAGTATTGTTTCTTCTTACCCAGGAACATGGAATAGCTCTTCATCTGTTTATGTTGCCTTTGATTTATTTCATCAGTGTCTTATAATTTTCTGTGTATAGTTCTTTTGTCTCCTTAGGTAAGTTTATTCCTAGATATTTAATTCTTTTCATTGTAATGGTGAATGGGGTTGATTCTTTAATTTCTCTTCTGATTTTTCATTGTTAGTATATAGAAATGCAAGTGATTTTTGTGTATTGACATTGTATCCTGCTGCTTTGCTAAATTCACTGATTAGCTCTAGTAATTTTCTGATACTATATTTATGGTTTTTTTGNTATTTAATTCTTTTCATTGTAATGGTGAATGGGGTTGATTCTTTAATTTCTCTTCTGATTTTTCATTGTTAGTATATAGAAATGCAAGTGATTTTTGTGTATTGACATTGTATCCTGCTGCTTTGCTAAATTCACTGATTAGCTCTAGTAATTTTCTGATACTATATTTATGGTTTTTTTGCAGCCATGAAATTAAAAGACGCTTACTCCTTGGAAGAAAAATTATGACCAACCTAGATAGCATATTNGCGTTTCTCATGATGTACTCTGGATATAAGTTAAATAAGCAGGGTGACAACATACAGGCTTGCTATATCCTTTTTCTTATTTGGAACCAGTCTGTTGATCCATGTCCAGTTCTAACTGTTGCTTCCTGACCTGCATATAGATTTCTCAAGCGGCAGGTCAGGTGGTCTGTTATTCCCATCTCTTTCAGAATTTTCCACAGTTTATTGTGCTCTGTTTTGGTGGTACTGAATTCTCTTAACTTTTGTGTCTCTGAAAAGCTTTCTATTTCTCCATCACTTTTGAATGAGATCCTTGCTGGGTACAGTAATCTTGGTTGTAGATGCATCTCTTTCAGTTCTTTAAATATATCCTGCCATTCCCTTCTGCCTGCAGAGTTTCTGCTGAAATATCAGCTATTAAGCACATGGGGTTTTCCTTGTATGTTACTTGTTGCTTCTCCCTTGCTGCTTTTAAGATTCTTTCTTTATGTTTGGTTTTTGTTAGTTTGATTAGAATGTGTCTTTGTGTGTTTCTCCTTGGGTTTATACTCTATGGGACTCTTTGTGCCTCTTAGACTTGATTGGCTATTTCCTTTTCCATGTTGGGGAAATTGTTAACTCTAATCTCTTCAAAAATTTTCTCATATCTTTTCATTTTCTCTTCTTCTCTGGGACCCCTATAATTCTAATGTAGGTGCATTTGATATTATCCCAGAGGTCTCTGAAACTATCCTCAGTTCTTTTCATTCTTTGTACTTTATTCTACTCTTTAAAAGTAATTCCTACCATTTTATCTTCCAGCTCACTGATTTGTTCTTCTGCTTCAGATATTTTGATATTGATTCCTCCTGGGGTATTTTTAATTTCAGTAATTGTGTTGTTTGTCTCGTATGTTTATTCTTTAATTTTTCTAGGTCTTTGTTATTTGATTCTTGTATTTTCTCCATTTTGCTCTCAAGATTTCTGATCATCTTTACTATCATTATTCTGAATTGCTTTTCAAGTAGTTTTCCTATTTCCTCTTGATTTATTTGGACTTCTTTGCTTCTAGTTTGTTTTTTCATTTGTGTAATATTTCTCTGCCTTTTATTATTTTTTTAACTTACTGTATTTGAGGTCTCCTTTTCCCAAGCTTCAAGGTTGAATTCTTTCTTCCTTTTGGTTTCTGCCCTCCTAAGTTTTGTCCAGTGGTTTGTGTAAGCTTCATATAGGGTGAGATTTGTGCTGAGCTTTTGTTTATTTGTTTGTTTTTCTTCTGATGGGCAAGGCTGAGTGAGGTGGTACTCCTGTCTGCTGATGATTGGGTTTGCCTTTTTGTTTGTTGTTTAGATGAGGCATCCTGCACAGGTTGCTACTGGTGGTTGGGTGATACTGGGTCTTGGTTTCCTTTGTGTGAGTTCTCACTATCTGATACCCCCTCNAAGGCTGAGTGAGGTGGTACTCCTGTCTGCTGATGATTGGGTTTGCCTTTTTGTTTGTTGTTTAGATGAGGCATCCTGCACAGGTTGCTACTGGTGGTTGGGTGATACTGGGTCTTGGTTTCCTTTGTGTGAGTTCTCACTATCTGATACCCCCTCGGGAGAAGGCAATGGCATCCCACTCCAGTACTCTTGCCTGGAAAATCCCATGGACAGAGGAGCCTGGTAGGCTGCAGTCCATGTGGTTGCTAAGAGTCAGACACGACTGAGTGATGTCACTTTCACTTTTTACTTTCACGCATTGGAGAAGGAAATGGCAATCCACTGGAGAATCCCAGGGACGAGGGAGCTTGGTGTGCTGCCATCTCTGGGGTCACACAGAGTCGGACATGACTGAAGCAACTTAGTAGCAGCAGTGGCAGCAGCAGCAGGGTCAGTTCTCTGATAGTCTAGAGTCTTGGAGCCAGTGCTCTCACTCCAAAGGCTCAGGGCTGATCTCTTGTCAGGGATGAAGATTCCACAAGTGGTTAATTGTGGCATTAAGTGAGATTAAAACAAATACCCCAAAACAAGAAACCAAAGATTAACCCCAGACAAATAGCTGTTACAAAATCAGGCAAATAATAATTAAAATAATGGAATATACACTTATACATATACACCCATGAGCAAAGCCAAAACAGTTCAACAAAAATAAAGTAGAATACATTGACCCAGTGAACAAAAGAAATAAAAAATTATATTTACCAGTTAAGAACAAAACTAACTGAAACACAAAGTAGAAAACAAAACCAAAGCAAGGTGCCAAGTAGAGAATAAAGCAATGAAAACAAAACTAACAAATATTTTGAGGAGAAAGGAAAGAAAGAAAGAATAGATGTGCAAAATTAAATAGTGGTAGATAAAGAAGATTTATATACAGCAAAGATTAACTGGAAGGTGAAAAGAATAGTCAGAAAAGAAAACAAAGGAATAAATATAGAAAAAATAATAATAGGTTAAAAAAATTTAAAATTTAAATTTAAAAAATAAGGGAAAAAAAAAGAAAAACCTCCCCAGAACTAAAAGCCCAACATAAAAGCAGAGGTTTATAACAACAACAATGTGATCAAGAGGAAAAAGAAAAAAAAAAGAACTGAAAAGTTTAATTAGATTTCATAGTGCCAATAAAATCGACAACTACAACAGAGCAGGGAGAAAAAGGAAAAAAAAAAAAGAAAAAATTCAAAAGAATCTACAGAGTAAGTCAAAACATAAGAATAATAAATGCTTTTCTTGAGTCACTGCTGTCAGAGTCCTTTCCCTTGCTGGGAGTCACAGCCCACCTCACCTCCCTAAGATGCCCTCCAACACTATGCTGGTCCCTGGACCTGCTGTAGGGGCAGCTCAGATTCTAATCTGGTCCTAATCCTCTCTATTCTTGCCTCCAATGTCCACAGCTATCAGGATGAGTGTGTTTTCTTTTGTGGGAACTCTCAATGACCTTTTATATATTCTACAGACACAGAGTCTGCCTAGTTGGTCATGTGGATTTAATTTTCAGCTTGTAGAGCTGGTGGGAGGGTTCTGGGTCTTCTTCCTTTGCCACACTGCTCCTGGGTTTCAGCTGTGGTTTTATTTCCACCTCTGCATATGGATTGACCACTGGGGATTGCTCCTGAGGCTGCTCTGGAGGACTTAGGTTTGCCCCAGTGAGGCCCAGGTGTGGAAGTGTTGTAGCTGCTTGGGTCACAGCAGTTCTGGCAACATCAGGTACTTCAGGGGTGGGGGAGGTGGCATCCAGGGCAGCAGGAAATACAGTGCTCTAGAAGGGTATGGCAACCAGTATTGGCCAGTACACTCCAATATTCTTGCCTGGAGAACTCCTCTCCCTGACAGAGAATCCTGGCAGGCCACAGTCCACAGGGCTGCAGAGAGCTGGACACGACCAAAGCAACCCTGTGCACATAGACACAAAACATTTTTTGCCTGTGGCAGTTCTGCCCCAGTGAGAGTTGAGCATGAAGGTGGCACAGCTGCTTGGCTTGTGGGGACCCTGGTGGCGCCAAGTGTGCAGGGACATGGCCTGCCTCCACGGCAGGAGTTATGGCCTAATCAGAGTCTTTTCTCGAGCCTCTGGTAGCTGATGATCAGAAGGCCTATTTGGCCTTTCTCCATAGCTCTGCTGGTTCAGGCACTTATAAGGACTCCCTTGCCTGGGGTCCTTCTCTGTTGTTCAGTGGGTCAGGCACATAGAGGGGGGCCCTGGCTGTGGTCCAGGGCATCAGGCACTTGATGGGCCAGCCCCTCTATTGTTCAGCTGCTGCTGATGGCCTGTGGAGGGAGAGAGGCTATGGTGATGGCTCCATCCCCTACACGTGACTCAGCAGTATCGCCTTGCTTCCATGGTGCCTGGGTTTCCTCCACCCTCATTTCCCACCACAGTCTCCTCCCTCATATCCCCTCAATCTGTCTCTCTGCAGTCAACAGCAGCCCTTGCCATGGGATTGCTCCACGATACCTAAACTCCAGCTCCCAGCCGGTGCACCTTCCAGGGGACCTATGTCTCTGTCTGGGGTATGCACGGCTGCGGCAAGGACCGTCTGATTCTCATTCATTTAGACTGCCACAGTTCAGCTGTCTCACTCTCAGCCTTACATGTTTCTCCTCTGATTCAGACAATTGCCCCGATGTGGGGATCTGACCCCGGCTTCAGTTCCCCAACCTGCTGAGGGCACGTCCAGTCCTACTAACACTCCTGTTTTTTCCCCAGTTCCTCCGTCCTACCGAATTTTGAAAGTGAAAATGCAAGTCACTCAGCCATGTCTGACTCTTTGTGACCCCGTGGACTATATAGTCCATGGAATTCTCCAGGCCAGAATACTGGAGTGGGTAGCCTATCCCTTCTCCAGCAGATCTTCCCAACCCAGGAATCAAACCAGGGTCTCCTGCATTGCAGGTGGATTCTTTACCAACTGAGCTATCAGGGAAGCCCATGAGTTTTGCATGGATCTATATATTCTTTTCCGTTGGTCAGGTACTCCTGTCCGCTCTCAGTGGGTGTTCTGCATGCACTTCTGTGTCTGAAGGTGTGTTCCTGATGTATCTGTGGAGAGAGACACACTCCACGTCCACTTACTCCTCTGCCATCTTGTTCTCTATCCAAAGTGAATTTTTGAGAGGTCAGTCTTCAGTTGCTTATGGCCTACCTTTTCTTCCTCTTAGAGTTATTGCTGACATTCAGCACAGACACAGAGAATATCCAAGTAAGAGTCGTGCTTGGCAAGTCACCTTTAAATTTCTATATTTATTTGTCCCCTAGCATCTATTTGGAGTGCCACCATCTTGGAACCTTGAAGGTATATGATTTTTATTATAATGGCCACTCTCCAAGGAAATAAATGTTCTAAAATAAAAGGCAGGCCAGTGTGACAAAAAGTATCTGGACTTCCACCCTCCCAACAGATCACTGCACATAATCTTCAGGGCTTATCTTTTCCTGGTCTTTATTTTCCAGCTGGGACATTAGCAAAGAACAATGGCACATTTATAACTCAATTACTTGGGGCTCTTTCAGCCTGAAGGTTCTCATACCAAATGATTTTGGCACCTTGTGTATAGTCAATTAGAGTTTGAGGGGAGGAGTTGATATCGATTGAATTAGAGTTCATCTATCATATTATTGCCTAGGAGCAAGTTAGAGAATGAGCTGTACACTTTGTTCTAAGGTCAGAGCTTCTCAATGGGAAGTTCTCAGGTGGTTGAGAAGGTAGTGTTGCCACAGTACACTGGCTTCTGAGAATTACACTTGACAAAATTAAAACAACTAAAGCTAACTGGCATTTTGTTAAAATATTGTAGGGAATCAGAACACCAAGGTGATGAGAAGAGTTTCTTGTTTGTTTTGAATCCTAATAAGATTGCTTCCTTTTTCTACTGCTTTCCACAGAAACCTCTTGAAAAAAAACTATGATTCCTTTCCAGACAGTGCTATTTTGTCTGATGAGATCAGAAAATTGAAGTTATGGTCTTATCCTTAAAAAATAGACATAAGATTTTGCTTTTAAGAGAAGAAAAGTGGTAGATGTGTAGTTTGATATTGACAGCTTCTGGGCATATTCAGATGTAGATTTTAAAGACTTTTGGTTAGAAACCATCTATCTTTAAGTCTGCTGCAATTTGATTTGACAAGATATTGACCAAAATGTCTCCTGATTCATCATAATTGAATAATTGAAAAGGAGTAGCTCAATTAAAGCAGTTAAAGCTCATTTTCTCTGAAGTCATTCTTTGTCCTTTCCTTTCATTCCCAGCACTGATAATTATCAATAATTCAAATCTTAAAATTTACTCTACAATTTGAGTAGTCTCAACACAAACACTGCCAAGCAGCTTAGGGCTTATTTTAAACCTATGCAATGCTATGCAATTTAGACTGATATTTTAACACCAAACATTGTAACAGAGAATACTCATAAAATAGCAATAATGCTATTATTGAGAATTAAGTTTACTGAAGAAATTGGAAGTAAAGAACAAAGGAATACAAGCAGGGAATATCTATTGTAAACTGGCAGTTTGTTTTAGCTATTTGGCTTTGGATATAATGTTTAGTAATTTCATGTACACACAGAGAGTAACACTGGTAATTTGTTATTATATCAGGAAAGAAGGCCAAGTATGTCTACTTTTATAATGTTGCTTTTGTGGTGTCACCATTACAGATTCTTATGATCATTAGTTTTGTTGGATTTCCTTAGGAACTGATGTCCTCATACATATCTTGGGGAAGAAATCATCTGGCTCACTTTTTTAGTAGAGAAAACCCAGCAGATTATGTTCAAAGACTAGCCACAGTGGAGATACCAAGGAAGTGGTACTTGAAGATTTGGGAGACAAAACACACAATCATCCAAGATGACTAGTGATAATAATTGTATGAAAACAATGATACAATGTGTATATCATGATTGTGAGAAGTTTAGCAAAAGGAATGAACATCAGGAGCTAGGCTTGTCAGGACTGTTGTCACAAAAGTGGAGCTTCAATGCATAGATGTGGATAACATACAGGGGAAGAAATAAATGGCATTCCAGACAGAAAATGCTGGGGCGAAGGACAGAGGCAGGGATGGTCAAAGGAGGTATTACTGCTGAAATGTACATTTTACAGTGGAATTGAAGAGGATGATTGAAAAATTAAGGGGATCAGAAAGCAGGACTGCATGAGTTTTTGAGGACTGCNCATAAGATTTTGCTTTTAAGAGAAGAAAAGTGGTAGATGTGTAGTTTGATATTGACAGCTTCTGGGCATATTCAGATGTAGATTTTAAAGACTTTTGGTTAGAAACCATCTATCTTTAAGTCTGCTGCAATTTGATTTGACAAGATATTGACCAAAATGTCTCCTGATTCATCATAATTGAATAATTGAAAAGGAGTAGCTCAATTAAAGCAGTTAAAGCTCATTTTCTCTGAAGTCATTCTTTGTCCTTTCCTTTCATTCCCAGCACTGATAATTATCAATAATTCAAATCTTAAAATTTACTCTACAATTTGAGTAGTCTCAACACAAACACTGCCAAGCAGCTTAGGGCTTATTTTAAACCTATGCAATGCTATGCAATTTAGACTGATATTTTAACACCAAACATTGTAACAGAGAATACTCATAAAATAGCAATAATGCTATTATTGAGAATTAAGTTTACTGAAGAAATTGGAAGTAAAGAACAAAGGAATACAAGCAGGGAATATCTATTGTAAACTGGCAGTTTGTTTTAGCTATTTGGCTTTGGATATAATGTTTAGTAATTTCATGTACACACAGAGAGTAACACTGGTAATTTGTTATTATATCAGGAAAGAAGGCCAAGTATGTCTACTTTTATAATGTTGCTTTTGTGGTGTCACCATTACAGATTCTTATGATCATTAGTTTTGTTGGATTTCCTTAGGAACTGATGTCCTCATACATATCTTGGGGAAGAAATCATCTGGCTCACTTTTTTAGTAGAGAAAACCCAGCAGATTATGTTCAAAGACTAGCCACAGTGGAGATACCAAGGAAGTGGTACTTGAAGATTTGGGAGACAAAACACACAATCATCCAAGATGACTAGTGATAATAATTGTATGAAAACAATGATACAATGTGTATATCATGATTGTGAGAAGTTTAGCAAAAGGAATGAACATCAGGAGCTAGGCTTGTCAGGACTGTTGTCACAAAAGTGGAGCTTCAATGCATAGATGTGGATAACATACAGGGGAAGAAATAAATGGCATTCCAGACAGAAAATGCTGGGGCGAAGGACAGAGGCAGGGATGGTCAAAGGAGGTATTACTGCTGAAATGTACATTTTACAGTGGAATTGAAGAGGATGATTGAAAAATTAAGGGGATCAGAAAGCAGGACTGCATGAGTTTTTGAGGACTGCCTAAAAGATGCTTACTCCTTGGAAGAAAAGTTATGAGCAACCTAGATAGCATATTCAAAAGCAGAGACATTACTTTGCCAACTGAGGTCCATCTAGTCAAGGCTATGGTTTTTCCAGTAGTCACGTATGCATGTGAGAGTTGAACTGTGAAGAAGGCTGAGCGCTGAAGAATCGATGCTTTTGAACTGTGGTGTTGGAGAAGACTCTTGAGAGTCCCTTGGACTGCAAGGAGATCCAACCAGTTCGTTCTGAAGGAGATCAACCCTGGGATTTCTTTGGAAGGAATGATGCTGAAGCTGAAGCTCCAGTACTTTGGCCACCTCATGCAAAGAATTGACTCATTGGAAAAGACTCTGATGCTGGGAGGGATTGGGGGCAAGAGAAGAAGGGGACGACAGAGGATGAGATGGCTGGATGGCATCATTGACTCAATGGGTGTGAGTCTGAGTGAACTCCGGGGGTTGGTGATGGACAGGGAGGCCTGGCGTGCAGTGATTCATGGGATCGCAAAGAGTTGGACATGACTGAGTGACCGAACTGAACTGAACTAATAGCAAAATACCATAGACAGGGTGATTTAAACAACAGGAAATTATTTTTTTCACAGTTCTGAAGGCCTGAAGTTGTCAAGACTGGCTCGACAAGCAGTGTTTCTGAAAGCGCTATACGGCGAGAGAATGAGAAACGAGACACAAGAATTCAGTGAAAAGTGACTATCAGGACCAACACCGCTGCAGGGTGAAGGTCCTGAAAGTGAATCCAAGCCAGCTTTATTATACTTTCAGCCATGAATGAAAGAATATGCAGGGAGTTAAGCTAGAACTCATGTGACGTTCAGGGCCAAAGAACATTAACGACTGAGTACCTAAGAAACAGTAATCAATAACAAATTAGTAACTAAGACTAATATTCTTATCTATAGATTTTCCACCAGATATGTAAAACACATGACTCTGAGACGCCAGTTGAACGAAACAGTCTGGGGTCGGTTTTCTGACCCCAGGATGATATCTTGCTTTCAAGACTATGAACTGTTTCCTCTGGACTTGTTTCAAGAGTCTCATGCCTTATAGCATCCAATTTATCAGTAATTAGGAGTTTCTTTTGCGGCCCTTGCCAGGGCCTGCTTTTCTTTTATTTTTCCTGTCTCCTATATGAAGTCAAGAATGAGGTTTTGGGGCCTGTTTGTTTTCTTCTGGGGCCTTTCTCCTTGGCTTGCATCTGGCCATGTCTTCACATGATAGTTCCTCTGTGTGCAAGCACCCCGCTGCCTCTTCTTGTTTGTCTAAATTTCCTCTTCTTATAAAGACACCAGTCAGACTGCATCAGGGCTCACTGTGTGTGTGTGTGTGTGCTCAGTTGCTTAGTTGTGTCCAGCTCTTTGCGACTCCATGGACTGTAGCCTACCAGGCTCCTCTGTTCATGAACTTCTCCAGTCAGGAATACTGGAACAGGTTGCCATTTCCTGCTCTAAGGGATCTTCCTGCCCCAGGCATCAAACCTGTGTCTCCTGCAGGAGCAGGCAGATACTTTATCACTGTGCCACCTGAGAAGCCCAGGGCTCACTCTAACAGCCTGTTTTAACCTAATCACCTCTTTAAAGGCTCTAAAATAGTTAAAATATTCTGAACTTCTAGGTATTAGGGCTTCAACATGTGAATTTTGCCGAGGCACAATTCAGCCCACGAGAGACTTTGCCATTGTGTGGAGGAGGTTTCACAGAGAGAGCATTAGTGACCTGGGGTCTAGTTCTGACTGAGTCATGCCTTTTCTGTGTGCTCCTGAGTGCATTTTGAAAGCGTTCAGATCCTACACACGAAATGCTGTTGAACTGAAAACTCTCCAAGGTCTTCCTAACTAAAATTTTACATATAGGGGGAGTTCCTAATTGATAATAGATCATATAGTTGTAGACTAATTGACGCTATAAGTCACCTTATTTATAGTCAGTTGGACCAAGCCTAGCCTCCAGAGCAGCACTTCTCAAACTCTTCCTGAGACCAGCGGTGTCTCATAAGACACTAACAGCTGTTGCTCAAAATGTATTCTGAGGTTACAAAATTCAGAAAGTTTTGGAAATTACGTTGACTGTAGGACTTTGAAATTTGAGATAAGCCAAGGCATACTCTGGTGTAGAAGCTATAGAAATAACACACAGCTGTGTTCTCATTTTTCCCTAGCAGAACATCAATATCTTCCACAACTTCTTAGTTTGTACAACATGTGTAAGGAGCAAGATCAAAGTTATTTTGTTAGAATAGTTAAGCTTGTTCTCTACAGCCTTGGGTTTTTTTTTTTTTAAACTCTTTTATGCAAAAAATCATTTTCTGTGGACATTTTAAGCAATTTGGAGAGTAGTCATTTTAAGTACATTTAAAAAGTTTGAAGGACTTCCCTGGTGGTCCAGTCGTTAGGAATCCACCTTCTAATGTAGCGGATATGGGTTCAATCCCACATATAGTTTGGAAACTAAAATCCCACATGCTTAGTGGAGTGAGTAAACTAGTACACTGAAAAACATTTTTTTAAAAATGAAATTAATCAAATCAGAGTCAAGGAGACAGGGATCCAAGAGAGACTGGAATACTCCAGGTGTCTTAATTCTCTTGATTTTATAAATAGTATGAGACTTCACCTTTAAAGTCACATGACATCAGAAAGAACACAGAGAAAGATCACTACTGGGCTTAAGGGCTCCCACGTAATCTTTCCTTGTCACTTGCTCACTCCTGGCAGGGGTCTGGGGGTGGTGGTGAGACATCAAATATGAACCCAGAGGAGCTGAGAACTCCAACCATGCTGCTTCCTGAGATGCCTTACCCTCTCTCCTAGGGGACCTGAAAGGCAGAAGGACATAGAGTTTATGAGTCAACTGATCTATTCTCAGTTGGTCTTGGGATTAGTCAGTGAACACTGGGTTTAGAAAGAAAGGGTCCAATTCCTTTTTATTGAGTTCAGGGAGCACTGCACTCATATTCTAAGAGGCAGAGACAGTGTGCAGGAATTTTCAAGTTTATTTGACTATGTCCTTCTCCATGTTGGGTGGTTGAAGAGGGAGAAAGAGAGGAAGCAGAGGGAGAAAGCATCTCTTTTCTCCAGTAGATTTACTTTTGTAGAGCAGTTTTAGGTTTGTGGTGAAATTGAATGGAAAATATACAGAGTTCCCACATGGTCCGTATCCTCACACATCCACACATGCACAGCTTCTAATGATCACCACCTCTGCTAGGGTGGACATTGGTTACAATCGATGAGCCTGAATTGCCACATCATCATCACGCAAAGTCCATAGTTTACCCTGGTGTTCACTCTTTGTGTTGTGTTTTTATGGGTTTTCACAAATGTGTATATGTATCCATCATGGTAATATCACAGAAGAGTTTCACTCTAATATTCCTTTGTGCTATGTCTGAGAATTCTCTTTTTACTAGGATTTACCAGTATTTCTGGCTTTTCAGGTAGCTCAATGGTAAAGAGTCTGCCTGCCAATACAGAAGGTGTGGGTTGCTCCCTGGGTCAGAAAAATCTCCTGGAGAAGGAATGGCAGGCCATTCCAGTATTGTTGCCTGGAAAATCCCATGGACAGTGGAGCCTGTTGAGCTACAGTCCATGCGGTTGAAAAAGAATCGGATACAGCTGAGCTACTAAACAACAACAACAACCAGTGTTATAGTAGACAAATTCTGAGAAATGCTGCTTCTAAAACAAAGGAGGCTTATCTGATTGAACAGGTGAAAGCATCATTTCTGCTTTATTGAAACCAGAAAGAGGAACCAATTCAAAACACATGCTGCATTATTTTCTACTACAAGTCCCTGACAGTGAACCATGTGCCTCAGTTTATATTTTGCTAATACAAATAATGGAAATGGCAACCCACCCCAGTATTCTTGCCTGCAGAATCCCATGGACAGAGAAGCCTGGCGGGCTACAACAGTCCATGGGGTTGCAAAAGTCAGACATGACTGAGCAACTAAGCACATAATACAGACAAACTAGTTAGGGGGGTTGAGGACCTAAGCACCTAATTTATTGCTCACTCACACTTGGTAATTATTTTAAAAGGAAAAGTACTTATATTTTTGGCCAGGAATGTGGGAGTGTGCAACACAGAACTACCTCGTGAGAATTTTAGTTTCAAGAAGACAGGTGTTTCACCTGAGGTCTAGAAGTTTGGTGGGGATGAGAACTATTTCTGGATTGTGAGGTATGTTTTATGATCATGAAACATGTTGTAAAGAAATAAGGACATGGCTCTCCATCTTCAAACCTAAAACCATAGAATTTCAGAGTCTAGTGTGGATAAATAAATTAGTATGAGCATTTTTGTTGGGAGAAGGCAATGGCACCCCACTCCAGTACTCTTGCCTGGAAAATCTCATGGATGGAGGAGCCTGGTAGGCTGCAGTCTATGGGGTCGCTAAGAGTCAGACACGACTGAGCAACTTCTCTTTCGCTTTTCTCTTTCATGCATTGGAGAAGGAAATGGCAACCCACGCCAGCTTTCTTGCCTGGAGAATCCCAGGGACTGGGGAGCCTGGTGGGCTGCTGTCTATGGGGTCGCACAGAGTCGGACACGACTGAAGCGACTTAGCAGCAGTAGCAGCAGCATGATTATCAAATGGTACCACAGAAAGACACTAGCTTTCCTGAAATACACTGAAAGCATTTCCAGTAGAAACTAAATTTTCAATTTCAAAGTAAGAAAATTACATGGATGTTAACGGGGGGTATTTCGTTAGTAGGGTTCAATCTTGATTTGTAAAGGGCTCAAGGAAGGAAAAAAAAAAGGTAAGAGCACCAATCTTGGATTAGGGTACTTGGTTACTTTCCTTAGCTACATAATGTTGGGCAAAATACTAACTCCTTTGTTTATAAAAGGAGAAGCCTGGATGATCCTTAGATGATTCAGCCTCTAAGAGAGGCTGAGATCCAAAGATCCTTAGCCTCGAGAGCCTTAAATGATTCTTAATGTCTTTCTACTAGTAATACTTTCACAAAATTATAAGCAATGCTTTGGAGAATGTTAATATAATATAAGACTCATATGTCTGGTCTCCTAAAATTCCTTCCTCTCTCCCCATCCCCTCTCTTCCTTCCTTCTTCCCTGTCTTCTTTCCCCTTTCACAGATATTTATGAAGTTTGTCTATCAGGTTTGGTCCTGACAAACAAGGCAAAATCCTTGATTTTAAAGAGCTTTTAATTTGGTGAGGCAGATATATAGTGAATGGGAAATTATAAAGCAGTGTGACAAGTTGTACCAAGGGGATAAATACCATGGGAGCAAATAGAAGGCTTCCCTAATCTTCTCCTGGAGTTTATAAAAAGGAGACATTTACCTAGTTTACAACAGAATGGTTGAGCCCCTTATGAAAATGGTGAGCTCTTCTTAACGATTTGATAATTAGCCTCTATCTGTACTCCCAACTATCTCCCCTTACACTTTGGATACTCAGATTTCTCTCCAGAGACATTCTTCCCGCACCTTGTCTTGAGTCCGCTGCCGAGGGGTTAATCTCTGAACTCTGTAAGCCTTCTATGATTCTATCACAGTAATGTCGCCTCTGTCCTTGCCAGCAGGTCCCAGTGCTTAAGTCATATTTGTTCAATGCTTTGCACATCACCTTTAATTCAGAGACTGACTCTTGGGAAATTGANCTTGTCTTGAGTCCGCTGCCGAGGGGTTAATCTCTGAACTCTGTAAGCCTTCTATGATTCTATCACAGTAATGTCGCCTCTGTCCTTGCCAGCAGGTCCCAGTGCTTAAGTCATATTTGTTCAATGCTTTGCACATCACCTTTAATTCAGAGACTGACTCTTGGGAAATTGATTTATGAAAGATATTTAGGAGTGAAAGAGAGAAGGGTGATTGAGAACATTTCAGACAAAGGAGTCAATGTGTACGCAGGTTGACTGGTGAAAGAAAAATCAGTAGGCTTAAGAAACTGCAAAGAGTTTAGCAGACCTGTTCTGGTGAGCACTGAGACATTCTTCATCCATCGCTCTGTTGCTGTTTCTAGTTTAATTTCATGGTGGTCAGAGAACATAATTTGTGTGATTTCCATTTAAAAATTTTGTTAAGGTGTGTTAGAGTCCCAAATGCGGTCTATCTTGGTTGAATGTTCCATGAGATCTTGGGATGAATTTATATCTGCTGTTGTTGGATGGAGTGTTCTATAAATGTCAGTTAGAGCAACTTGATAGAGACCGTGCTGCTTATACCATTTAAGTGTTTATTGATTTTCTGCCAGCTTAATCTGTCACTTACTGAAGAGGGCTATGTGTTGACGTTTCCAACCATAATACTAGACGTGTGTGTTTCTTGTTTCATGTTAGTCTATTTTTGCCTCATGTATTTCAATGCCCTGTTTCCAGTGCACACCTGTTTGAGACTATGTCTTCTTGGGGTGTGACCCCTTCGTTCATTATAGTGTTCCTTATTCTGAAGTCTTCTTTGCATGAAATTAATGTACCTACGCCAGCTTTCTTTTGGTTAATGTTAGTATGCTATGTCCTTTTCCATCTTTTTACTTGTAACCTGACACTTTATATTTACAGAGAATTTCTTGAAAATATATAGTTGGGTGTTATTTTTTTCCACTCTAATAAATTTTGTTTTATAATTGATGTATTTTGATCATTAAGATATAAAGTGATTATTTATATGGTTGGATTAATATGTACAAACTTTGATTCATTGAATTTGCTCTGTTTCTTCCTTCCACACCTTTTTCTACTTTCTTTGGTTTTAACTGAGTATTTTATGTGCTTCTGTTTTCTCTCCTTCCATAGCACATCATTCATACTTCTTTTAAAAATTTGTAGTGATTGCCTCAGAGTTTACAGTATACATTTTAAACAAATCTAATCCATCTTTAAATAACACTAGCATACTGTTTCACATGTATTACAGGCAAATTGTAACAGAGTATTCTATATTCCTCCATCTCATCTTTTTGATATTATTTGTTTCACTTTCTATCTTTATGGGCTTCCCTGGTGAACTCAGATGGTAAAGAATCTGCCTGGAATGCAGACCTGGGTTCAGAACCTGGGTTGGGAAGATCCCCTGGAGAAGGGAATGGCTATCCACTCTAGTATTCTTGCCTGGAGAAATCCATGGACAGAGGAGCCTGGTGGGATGCAGTCTGTGGGGTTGCAAAGAGTCAGGCACAACAAAGTGACTAACACTTTCCCTCTCCATCTTTTATAATCACATGATATATTTTAATCTTTTTTTGTTTTAACTAACAGTTGTCTTTCAGATTACTTAAAAATAAAATATTTATTTTACTTTCATTTATTCCTTTTCTAATATTCTCTTTCTATTGTAGATCCAAGTTTCTAAGGGATTTTTTTTTTTTTTTCCAGATCTCATTTGGAGAACCTTATGGGTTTCTAAAAAGAAGGTATGGACATTTTTTATGTACTCTAACACTGAGGCTGCAGAAGTTGGTTTCCCACTCTTAATCTAGTCTACCTCAGCCTCCAGCATTTAATCAAAATTGCTATTTAAATATTTCTACCATTTAGACTCTAGCAACTTCTGTTTCAGATAATCAGATGACAGTTTCTGTATCTCTCTGTATGAACCTGTCTCTCCAGATTTTGAAGTGGCTAGTCATCTTGAAACCTAAGTTTTCTAAAAAGTGCAAGAAAAGTCTTTACTTTTTATTTAAATTCAGTGTAAATTTTACTATTATTGTAAAGACTGAATCAATGGCTTCCAAACTCTTTGCATATCAGAACTTTGATTGATACTTTGGAAAATAAAAAATATAGGTTCCAATTAATTATGTATATAAATTTACCTTTGGGATAAAAGGAAAAAAATTAGGGAAATTAAACCTCTCTTTGCCTGTATGTGCTTGCTTACATATCTCTCTCTGAGGAAGAAGACTAGGGTGATAGAATGCTCACAATATCATTAATACTGGTCATTGCATATGGTTGGGGGATTTTTGGATTGTGTTGGTTCCCTCATTAAAAAAAATTAATACTTCTTTAATTAGATTATTATATTTTAAGAGTTGTGGATTTTTTTTGCCAGAAGCATTTATCACTTGTGTTCATGAATATTGATGACAAACCTTTAAAAATAGTAGAGTTCTAAATGCTACAACAAGAAGTATGACCTTTATTTGAGACACAAAGGGGTGCTACTGATGAATTTTGAGCAGAGAAATTATACTATTTGATTATGCTTTTAGAAAACTTATTTAGCTTCTATGTGTTGTGTGGGCTGGAATATTGAGGAACTCATTTTAGAAGGCTATCAGAATTATGATAGCAATAATATTTTCTATTTGTACTGTGTTTCAAAATTTATTGAGCACTCTCAGACTGTGAACCAGGCAGATCAGAGAGTTTTACCTTACTTTGGAAACATGGACATTAGTTCTAAGTAAACAGACAGCATACCTTGACCACACAGNTTATGATAGCAATAATATTTTCTATTTGTACTGTGTTTCAAAATTTATTGAGCACTCTCAGACTGTGAACCAGGCAGATCAGAGAGTTTTACCTTACTTTGGAAACATGGACATTAGTTCTAAGTAAACAGACAGCATACCTTGACCACACAGTTAGTATGTCTCACAACTGGGGCATGAAACCAGTTTTCATGCTGTTTCTTTTCTACATGGAATACCTGCACAAAACCAAGCAAAAATAGCCCTATACTTTTTTGGTAATAGAGTTTATAAAGTGTTTTCATGGAGTGATCTCAATTAAGGTGAAAATAATATAAAAGAAAACAAACAATCCATACCAAAAACAAACAAAAAGGATGCTTGAGAAAAGTGAATAGATGAAAGGGAGTAGGAAAATAAATTAATATTGTTTTAAAACTTTAGCTTTTAGTACACCATTAGTGCTTTTTATTGAGGTGATTAAATCTGTATGTTGTAGAGGAGGAACTAGAATCTTAAGGAGGTTGAATAACTTGCTCAAAGTAACCAAACTTTTTCAAAAGACACTACTGAGATATGAACCCAGATCTGTTGGATTCTATATATGATACCATGTGGCCTCTTGTGAATGACTGAGATGCTTACTGTAAATACTCGACTGGCATTGTATTTGTTAAACCTTTTTGCAAGATACTAAAATAAAGTATAGGGAGAAGACTGTGGTAGACATGTTGGTGTAATACCTAGACTGCCTTGCTGACCAGCTGTGGGGAACACCATCAGCAGATAGCCTTTAACTGTCAGCAACTTCATGGTCTATTTCAACTGTGGAGAGCTGTCACCAGAAACAAGGCAGGTAGCCCCTTGATAGTCATTTAGTCATGTCTGACTCTTTTGTGACCCCATGGACTGTAACCCGCCAGGCTCCTCTGTCCACGGGATTTCCCAGGCAAGAATATTGGAGTAGGTTGCCATTTCCTTCTCCAGGGGATCTTCCTGACTCANGTGGCTCAAGCTCCTTGGCAGTGGGGTGATTGTCCCAGTCTGCTCTGTATCCACGTCACTTTCTCTCGATTCTGTTCCGTTGGGGGAAAATGGAATACCAGGGAGCTGGCACCCCCTTTTTGCCTCTTGCTTCACTGTTATGGTGAATGAATAACCGCTGGATTGATGCTTTGTTTGCTTAATTGTCCTAACTGGATACAAAAGGCGTGATTGTACAATCCCTGCACCCACACCTCTACCTTTCCTTGAATGAAGACATTTTCTCATACCCCAGGTTCCCTCCTGACTGTGTCCAACAACCAGAGCTGAGTGGTAGCACACTCAGCTGAAGAGGTGCTGAGACCGAAGAGAAGGCAGAGGATATACATCCCAAAGTACCTGTGAGAGCTAACCAGACAGTACCAGCAAGAGCTGGAGGAATACACGTGGGACTAGATTTGAAATTCCTAGATTAAAGTGGCAGAAAGATGAATTTGGATAGAAAATGGCTTGTTGACTTGAGAGTACTCTCCTGACATACACGATGTAACACCCTGGCATGAACCCCAGATCATGCAAGTTTGCTACCAGCACACCTCCTAGAGCACACAGTAAGAGATATGGCCAACACTTAGCAAGGAAAATGAAAGAAAAGATGAAAGACCTTGGGGAAGTAGAAGTAGACCTGTGGAAACAGATATACTACATATGTCCATAAGACTTTTCAGTTGATCATATTTCATGGGAAGGTCATAGCACTTACCAAAGCCATATAAGGAATTTGCTGATGAAACAGGCACAAGAATCACTACAATTAAGCACCTTGCTGCAATTATGGTGACTCTCTTCTTTTCATGAGGGCTGGTGGCAGGACAGGCTATTACCAGAATCTGAATCACTGAGAATGAAGAAGACGGGACTCTGAAATAGTAGAGACCATGTTGGCACTCAGTTGCCAGATGCCGGGGCCTCATAATCATTGTAATGAGCATTAGGGTCCAAGTGGCAGGTGAGGGGCTGAAAAGTAAGGTGGTTAACAGAATGCAGTTTTCCTAGAGCAGAAGAGATGGGAAGCTGCATCTGTCTTATTTAGCTTGTACCAGCAGAAGAAATTAAGGACAGGTCACTAGGTAGATTCCTGAGAGGAGCCTCCCAAATAAAATGTCAAAATCCTTTATCCAATATCCAAACCTGGGTTAGTTTTCAGTCTAGCTTTCAGTAAAACCCATTGAGTAGTGAAGATGTCTTTGTCTGTGGAAAAAGACAC
>SJYA01003112.1:92795-174348 GCA_006410615.1 Neotragus moschatus | reverse complement strand
TCACCAGAAAGACTGCTATACTAATGAAGGGGCACATAGTGAGCAGACTCCTCTCAGCTAAATGAGATGACTGAATTATGCTCTACCCCAGAACTAGCAGATGTGCAACCATATTTGGATCCATGAGAAATAAAAATTCAATCACCATTCTAGACAGGACTTAAATGCATGGATTGCCCTTGTTCATCTGAAGATGCTTAAACAGCATGAGAAACTAGACCTGTCTAGGATAAAAATACTGCTTAGGTAGCTTCTTGAACCAACTGGCAGAGTGTTCTTGGCAGATATCTCATCCTATCTGGAAATTTATCCTGGATCCTATCTGAAGTTGATACTTTCTCTAGGTTTGGCCTAGCTGTGTTTATGCCTGCCACTGACTCTAGGCCAACAAGGCCACAATTTTCTTGTTTGGGTTCAATGAGCACATTTCATCTTATAATAGATCTGGATTTGTGGCTCAAGCTCCTTGGCAGTGGGGTGATTGTCCCAGTCTGCTCTGTATCCACGTCACTTTCTCCCGATTCTGTTCCGTTGGGGGAAAATGGAATACCAGGGAGCTGGCACCCCCTTTTTGCCTCTTGCTTCACTGTTATGGTGAATGAATAACCGCTGGATTGATGCTTTGTTTGCTTAATTGTCCTAACTGGATACAAAAGGCGTGATTGTACAATCCCTGCACCCACACCTCTACCTTTCCTTGAATGAAGACATTTTCTCATACCCCAGGTTCCCTCCTGACTGTGTCCAACAACCAGAGCTGAGTGGTAGCACACTCAGCTGAAGAGGTGCTGAGACTGAAGAGAAGGCAGAGGATATACATCCCAAAGTACCTGTGAGAGCTAACCAGACAGTACCAGCAAGAGATGGAGGAATACACGTGGGACTAGATTTGAAATTCCTAGATTAAAGTGGCAGAAAGATGAATTTGGATAGAAAATGGCTTGTTGACTTGAGAGTACTCTCCTGATATACATGATGTAACACCCTGGCATGAACCCCAGATCATGCAAGTTTGCTACCAACACACCTCCTAGGGCATACAGTAAGAGATATGGCCAACACTTAGCAAGGAAAATGAAAGAAAAGATGAAAGATCTTGGGGAAGTAGAAGTAGACCTGTGGAAACAGATATACTACATATGTCCATAAGACTTTTCAGTTGATCATATTTCATGGGAAGGTCATAGCACTTACCAAAGCCATATAAGGAATTTGCTGATGAAACAGGCGCAAGAATCACTACAATTAAGCACCTTGCTGCAATTATGGTGACTCTCTTCTTTTCATGAGGGCTGGTGGCAGGACAGGCTATTACCAGAATCTGAATCACTGAGAATGAAGAAGACAGGACTCTGAAATAGTAGAGACCATGTTGGCACTCAGTTGCCAGATGCCAGGGGCTCATAATCATTGTAATGAGCATTAGGGTCCAAGTGGCAGTTGAGGGGCTGAAAAGTAAGGTGGTTAATAGAATGCAGTTTTCCTAGAGCAGAAGAGATGTGAAGCTGCATCTATCTTATTTAGCTTGTACCAGCAGAAGAAATTAAGGACAGGTTACTAGGTAGATTCCTGAGAGGAGCCTCCCAAATAAAATGTCAAAATCCTTTATCCAATATCCAAACCTGGGTTAGTTTTCAGTCTAGCTTTCAGTAAAACCCATTGAGTAGTGAAGATGTCTTTGTCTGTGGAAAAAGACACCGCATTACCATAGCAATTATACACAGTAATGTTCTTCCCAGTTTTCCTCAAAATAACCACAGGTGTTTTATTAACTGGGGCAAAGGTTTAGGTGTCTTCTGAGTTGTTGTAAGTAGAATCTGAATTAATATTTTGTATTTGGAGAGCTGAAGAAGCATCCTTGTTTCCTGTTAGAGTAGAGTAAGAGTATATGAGGCCTGAAGATGCACAAAGCTCAGAACAGTTCTAGCTTACAGTGGATCCCATAGGCCTATTTGCATACCAGGTTGCAATATTTTCAGGTCCCAAATGTATAATTCAGATACATACTTTGTAGTAGGTAGTACAACCCTCACTGTGCGTCCCGGAGCCTGTGAGAAATGGCTATTATAATGAGAAAGCCCAAGTGGAAACCGCTGAAATTCTCCTACTGAAGTCCAGATAGTAAATCAAAACCAGTAATGCATGGGGGAGCTGGGGATAGGCTGTGAGAGTGGTCCCTGAGGGCATCTAAAGCATTTACTAATGATTGTCCTCATCATTGGGCCTCCCAGGTGATGCTGGTGGTAAAGAATCCCCCTGCCAATGTGGGAGATGTAAGAGACATGGGCTCAATCCCTGGGTCAGGAAGATCCCCTGGAGGAGGGCATTGCAACCTACCCCAGTATTCTTGCCTGGAGAATCCCATGGACAGAGGAGCCTGGTGGGCTACAGTACATAGGGTTACACATAGCTGGACATGTCTGAAGCAACTTAGCATGCACACATGTCCTCATCACATTGATGTTTAATTCAGCAGACCATCCCCTGCAGAAACAGAATAAATCCTGGAGAGTGACTAGATTTTACAAACTCAACTAAGTCATAGCCACTATGTCCATGGCTGTGCCAGATATGAAGTCTTTGCTAGAATACATCAGTGCGGTTCAGACTCCATCTCAGCATCTGCTCCTAGAGAGACCAACCTGCAGCAGAGAGAGATGGATGGCAGAGTTTGGAGATCTGTGTTCTCATTTCACTGGGAAAATCAAGGCAGTCATAGTTTACAGTAAAAGGAAAAAAAAAAGATGTGTGTCTCTGTCTTCCTCTGTGGCCATCAGCTCACTTTGCTTTTAATATGCACTAGAAGCAACTGTCATACATGCATACATATATACCTACATATGCTTGGACATACACATCAATACATATATCCAGGCTTTCTATTTCCAAGCTAAGTATGCATGCCCAGCCCTAGCTTCAGAGCAATATTATTTATGAAACTCCGCATGCATGATGTATTGATACTAAGCTGTCAGAAAAACATGAATCTCAAACAATTTAGAAGATACTGAGTTCATCCTGCTTTCAACACTTTTTTGTTAGACTTACATGTTTATTACTTTATTATCTGAATACTTTTTCTTTATAATATTAGAGGAAAGTTATACTAATACAAGATGCTTTCTGTGGTTTTGGAGCCAACTAACTAAACATTTAGAGTCTTTTCATGGGGACCAGAAGGGTTTACATGTGTTTATCCTAAAGAAATCTGACATCTGTCACTAATTCTGTGAAAGAACACTTGGGCTATATGCATAGCGGACAATTTGTATTTACTTCTTCATTCAGATGCCCCCCTTCACACCACATTCTTTGTCTAAATAACCATGAAATAATTTCATCTTTGTAGAATAATTTAATATTTCCAGTTTTTGTCTGTTTTGAACAGTTTGTTTTCTCCTGGNAAGAAATCTGACATCTGTCACTAATTCTGTGAAAGAACACTTGGGCTATATGCATAGCGGACAATTTGTATTTACTTCTTCATTCAGATGCCCCCCTTCACACCACATTCTTTGTCTAAATAACCATGAAATAATTTCATCTTTGTAGAATAATTTAATATTTCCAGTTTTTGTCTGTTTTGAACAGTTTGTTTTCTCCTGGGCCAGTGACAACAACCAACTCTGTTGCATCGTTTTTGTTTTTTTCAGATGGTTCCCTGAACAAGGACCCCTGAAGAAGGAACACAGAAGGGTGAAATCTTTCCATGAACCCTGCCTTGGCATCGGGTCAGTTTAAGGAAAGTCGTGCCTTTCTGTGATTTATCTACTGGGAGAAGGCAGCTTTTTCTAATTCACATAAAGGCATTTTATATAATATTGGTGACTCTGCTTCTAAGTCAACTCAGGAAGTCAAATTATTTATTGATATTTCTCCATTTAAAAGTTAAAAAAATAAATTAGGGTTTTGTAATTCCTACTTATAATTTGAGATACTTTTATCTCCATGAGTAAAATCTTAAACGTATAAATCTGAAAAAGCATGCTTTCCTTTCTTAATCATTCTTTGAAATTTTTATATTTTGCTAACTTATTTTCCACAGTGAAATATCAGCTATTAATTTCATAGTTTCTTCCTTGGGAACTTTCCAGACTATTCTAGCTTTAGTCATCAGTAATAACTTAGAATTTTATAAGTAATTTGCCCTTTTTAATGTAAATTAAGCTAATGATAAATTCACTTTTTAAAGCTTATATTTTCTAGCCTTGTGGGAAGACAGTATCAATGATTTGGGGCTTTTGACAGGAAGATGAGGGAAGAAAGACTTTTGTGCTAATCATAAAGAATCTGATTTCTGTCATTTTTTCACTTCCCAAAGCCCTTTAAACACCAAACTCAAAACTCACTAGAGTGTAAAACTGCTTAAAAACAAAGATTTTTACTTATTAGCACATAGAATAGTGCCAGCATGTACCAGGAACTCAATAAATATTTGTCATATAAAGTAATGCAATAAAGCCCTCTGAGGATCATGCCTCTAAGTTGAAAAAAAANTGAGCAACTTTCACTTCACATCATATACTAAGCACTATGATAAACTGAGAATATAATGATGAATAAGACAAATTACCTTTGGCTTTCTGAAGGTTACATAATAAATTAGTATTTGGGGGAAATGAGGGTGGGGCCAGGTATATGAGAACCTCTTTATTCACAATATCATTTAACAAATATTTTCTTTTTTTGAAATTTAATTGATAAATTTATGTTCTACTCTCAGCATTTCAATTGTACATTATTGTGCTATTAATTATAGTCACCATGTTATACATTAGATCCACTGGTAACATTTTAAATCTCTATTTCTCTGTTTGACTTTTTTTTTTAAGATTTCACATTTAAGTGATACCATTCAGTATTTGTCTTCCTCCGCTTTAATGTAATGCTCTCCAGGTCCATCCATACTGTTGCAAGTGACAGTGTTTTCTTCTTTCTCAAGGCTGAATGCTATGCCACTGTATCTACCACATTTTCTCGATCCAGTCACTCACTGATGGATACTTAGTTGTTTCTGTACCTCAGCGATTGTGAATAATGCTGCAATGAACATTGGAGGACACATACATCTTTGAGATGAAGATTTCCTTTTGGTGGGGAGGGGAATGATATATACCCAGAAGTGGAATTCACAGATCCTATGGTAATTCTATCTTTAATTTCTGGAGGAATATCCTTAATATTCCATACAATGGTGATACCAGTCTACATATCTACCAATAGTGTACAAGGGTTCCCTTTTGACCATATCCTCACCAGTATTTGTTAACTCTTATCTTTGATAATAGCTGTTGTAATATGTGTGATTTGATAATTCTTTTTCTTATTCTGGTCTTGATTTGTTTTTCTGTCTTGATTAGTGACGTTGAGCACCTTTTCATGTCACTGTGGATCTGTCTTCTTAGGAAAAGTGTCTATGCAGGTCCTTTGCCCATTTTTTTAATTGAGTAATTTAAATAAATTTTTGTTACTGAGTTGTGTAAACTCCCTGTATATTTTGGATATTAATCTTTATTGATTACTTGATTTGCAAACATATTCTCTCGTTTCATAGGTTGCCTTTTAACTTTGTTGATGGTTCCCTTTGATGAAACAGAAGTACTTTAGTTTAATGTTGTCCCACTTGTTTGTTTTTACTTTCATTGTCTCTGTTTTTGGTGAATAAATAATGTTGCCAAGATCAATGTCAAAGAGCTTATGTTCTTTCCTTGAAGTTTTACCCGTTAAGTTCAAATCTTTAATCCACTTTGAGATGTATTTTTGTATTTGAGCTGATGATTTAAGATGCACCGCTTTTGGATTTCTCCTGGTGGGTGCCCTAGTGGCTTTTAATGCTTGACCTGCATGCACATCTTTGCAGCAGTAGGTCTGTAAATGGGACAGACAAAAAGGGAGAAGAGGCAAAAGAGAGAGAGAGCAGAAAAGGCAGGGAGTATGGCAACACCTCTCAAATGCAAGGGAAGGAGGAGCCTGAGGCCTACCAAATTCTCCTGTCTGGCTCCCCAAAGATGTTCCGGGGGGGGGTAGGTTCTTGTTTCTCATTGCAAAAAATAACTCAGAGACCATACAGGGAGCTCAGGAAAGAAGTAAAATCTTATTTAAGTGACCTTAAGGGAAGAGGTCAGATGGTCACTGCAGCCATGAATTTAAAAGAAGCTTACTCCTTGGAAGAAAAGTTATGACCAACCTAGATAGCATATTCAAAAGCAGAGACATTGCTTTGTCGACTAAGGTCCATCTAGTCAAGGCTATAGTTTTTCCAGTGGTCATGTATGAATGTGAGAGCTGGACTGTGAAGAAGGCTGAGCACCGAAGAATCGATGCTTTTGAACTGTGGTGTTGGAGAAGACTCTTGAGAGTCCCTTGGACTGCAAGGAGATCCAACCAGTCCATTCTGAAGGAGATAGGCCCTGGGATTTCTTTGGAAGGAATGATGTTAAAGCTGAAACTCCAGTACTTTGGCCATCTCATGCGAAGGGTAGACTCATTGGAAAAGACTCTGATGCTGAGAGGGATTGGGGGCAGGAGGAGAAGGGGACGACAGAGGATGAGATGGCTGGATGGCATCACTGACTCGATGGACATGAGTCTGAGTGAACTCCAGGAGTTGTTGATGGACAGGGAGGCCTGGCGTGCTGCAATTCATGGGGTTGCAAAGAGTCGAACATGACTTAGTGACTGAACTGAAGTGAACTGAACTGAAGGAAAGACGGGGCAGGCTTCGATAGGTAGTTGCTCTGAATTTCTTTGGCAAATTCATCATGTGGGGGCACGGAGTAAAGGGGCAGAATATTCACTGGGGAGAGAGGGGCTTGGGAATCTTCCTCCCTGATTGTCATCCCAGCTTCACCTCCCCGAGGAGCGAAGGGATTTACATCCTTAGTTAGTCTTGGCATCGGTGGTACTTCATATATGTAAGGCTAATATCATTGTAATGGGGATATAATGAGCAAAAGGTTACATTTGGAGGCTAGAGACCCCTGCCTTTCCCCACCTTTGTCTGCCTTCAGGACACATCACCCTCAACTGGGTGGTTTGCTGTCAGTCTAGAGGTTACTGCTTTTCTCTGCGCAGGACCCTGGTGCTGACAGGGTGCCTGGTTTCCTGCTGTTTGGCCTGTGCTCCCCTTTCTCTGCTCACGTCTCTCTGACTGACTGCTTCAACATCAAGAATTGCTTCTTTGACTGCTGCAGCCCCAGGGAACCATGAATGGAAGCTCCATTGACCTGCAGAGCAGGAAAACCCTGGGAACCTGTCACCTGGACAGCATCTGCCCAACCTAGAGCACAGAATGAAGTATGAGCTCCTCCCAGGGAGACACTGGTGACTTGCAGGAGGCTATGGAGAGATGGCGGGGGAGTGCGTGGGTTTCTCTGTCTCCAGGGAACGTTGCAGGCTGCCCCTAGGTATGTGCTGAGAAGTTTAATCCCAAGACAGCAGTTTTCAAGGTATTTACATGGACCCCTTTCAAGGAAAGACTGGGAGATGGGTAAGTTTACCTGTTTCCTCTAAACTGAGACCCATAAGTAGAGCTACAGCAAGTGCTTGTATGCCTAACAACCGCCTTTATGTTTCCCACTGTCTTTTTGGGTCTCATGGAAGCAAGCCTCATTGGCTTTTAGAGCTAGATGTTTCAGGGTCCCATCTCTTAGGTGAGTCTTCAAAGTTGTGGTGCTAAATATTGGACCCAAACCCTTTGATGCTTAGGGAGAAGCTGGTAGTTGGGAATTCCCTCTTTTTAAAAATTGTGCTAGGTCTTTGCTGCTGCTCACGGGCTTTCTCTAGCCGCAGCAGGCTGGGTTTCTTCTTCTCTGTGGTGCGCGGGCTTCTCATTGTGGGGGCTTCTCCTGGTGAGGAGCCTGCGCTCTAGGGCACACGGGCCTCCGGAACTGCAGACGTGGGCGCAGTGGTCCTGCCCCCGGGCTCCTACAGGCTCAGCAGGTGCGGGGGCACAGGGTTAGCTGCTCCAGGGCCTGTGGGATCTTCCCTGTCCTCTGCATTGGCAGGCGGATTCGTATCCACTGTACCCCCAGGTGAGTCCCAGGAATTCCCTCTTGATGGTATGGTGATGTTCCCAGGGTGGGGCTTGTGGTCAGACTGTGTCTCAGCCTTTCCTCCCCTTTGTGATGTGGACGTTTTTCACTCACGTGATGGGTAAAAGCCTCTCCGTTTCTGGATTTCTTACAGAAGCAATAGCTCCCTGTGTACCCTGGGTGCACCTGCAGGAGGAGGGGACTTCGGAATCCTGCTATGTCGTCGCCTTTGCTGACCTCTTGACACTTTTATCCTTAGAAAGAAAGGAAACACATCACGAATAATAATAATATGGTTGGCCCTTGGACAACACAGGCTTGAACTGCACAAGTCCACTTATATGAGAAATTTTAAAATAAATACATACTACAGTACTCCACAGTCAGCAGTTGGGTGAATCCATGGGTGTGGAAACTTACCAAACTATAAAGTTTATGTGTGGAATTTCATCTACATGGAGGCTGGGCCTCCATGCATTGTTCAAGGTCAACTGTACTACTCTTTACTACACATACCAGCCTATTTGGTATTGTCATTGTACGGGTGCTGAATTTTATGACTGAAACGAAGAATGAGAGTGCTGCATAATAAAACATGAGAGAAATACAAGTTTATTCCTCTTTTGTTACACAATCACTGCTATGTAGCTTGATTTAATTTATATAAGTTTATTCCTACACATACATACACTTGCAAACACAAGTGGTAAGATTTCCTCAAAGAATACCATTGTGAGTTTCTTCAGTAACAGTCACACTACTGATGTAATCCCATTTAATTCATTTTTGTGCTTTCAGTGATTATTTTATATTATACATTGAATCATTAGAAAGAATTTCTAGGATGTAGGAAAATTTATAAAGGAATAGAGAACAGATTACACATTTTCCTACCACCCAGATACAAACAGAGGTAGTATTTATGTATTGCCTTGAAATATTTGTTTCACTCAGCAGTGGTTTTGAAAAAACTTCCTTGTGATTGCTCTCTCTTCTGGTCCCATAAACACTTGTGCAAAGCTGGCAAGAGAAGAATAGAGAACATGATCTTGTGAGTCATATTTCTTTTATCTAATTTTTATTTTGAAATGAAATAAGACTTCCTTGTAACATCTCTAATATTAAACAACTTTTTAATCTACAAGGCTTTTCATAATATCTATGCTAGGAATTTTGACAATCACTCCTTATTTAAGTTCTTTCAGAAAAATTAATAATGAACAGTAATTTGCATGAGTGATGGGGGTTAGGGAGCACAAAACAGAATGAAATTAGGTTTTTAGTGAAATAACTGGCAATACATTCCATAAAATTCAATAAATGCTTATCAAATATTGGAAGAAAGAAAAATCAGTAAAGGAGGAGACACTCTGTATGATGACAGCATTGCATTTTAGTTACCATTGAAGTGGATTTGGGCACAAGTTCAATAGTTAACTCCTTATATTTCCAGAAAAAAGACATTCATGGAATATATTTCACTAAGAGGCCCTTCTCACAAATAGTAACAGGATGTTTCAGGATGCCCTGTGATAAACTGTGGCCTGGAATGTAAAAGCTATCCTTATTACCTTCTAAAAATATCTTGATAGAACTTGCCCTAAAATATACCCAATGATCTAAATTAGATTCATGGATGCCTGATCCTTAATAATTCATACTCATTCCAGGAAGCATAGCCTATACAGTTGCACAGAGATTCCTGTCGAAGGGCTTAACACTTTAATGCTAAGCAATTTCCCATCCTGAAATTCTTAATAATTTTTGAACGAGGAGTCAATTTTTTAAAGGTCATTAAAAAATAAAAATCTGATAAGATTGGTTATATATTGCTTTGCTTTACTCTGAGTTAGTATCAAGGAAATGTAATCACATCACATCATGTTCTCCTCAAGGAGAGATTCCTTTTCCTTTCCTTTCTTTTCTCACCTCACAAATTCTCTTCATTTCTATGTTTTACTTGCATTGTTTACAGTACATAAAATGTCATTTCATGACATTGTGTTTTCATTTGTGTGAGATGTTTCTCATACTGAAGGTATTTTATTGTTACTGAATATTGGAAAATGAAAGGACCCTGTGTACTGAGGATGAGATAGCGTAAGTATATTTTTCTTAATTCTCTAATGAAATGACTCATTTTCAAGGGTATAGTGTTTGGATCAACTTTATAATGGTGCAGGGCTCTCCATAGGCCCATTGTAGTCTTATTTATAACCTTTCTCTTTTGCACAGTTTCTGTATATATTGAAACAGTGATGGTAGCTTAATCATATTAGGAAACATAGCAACAAAAGCTATTCTTAATTTTTTATTTTGATTTGATTATATATAGAGATTATATATAATTTGATTTGATTATACATATAGATCATACACTTTTGCTAAACAATCTGCACAGAGTACATATCTAAAGTTTCATAAATTAACCCATCAGATAATGCTGCTCCAATTTCTGTCCTTGCAAGTAATGCCACTTACGCTCCTGTGTTTCTGCTTTTTTGGTTGAAGTTTTAATTGTGGTACTATCCCATCTCTGGGTAATTGTAAAGTACGTGGAATCTATTCTTCTCACAGGCATATCTGTCTTTTGGCTCCATTCTGCTCTGCTCCACAAAGATCACTGATTTTGACACTGAGCGTCACATTTCTATAAGCAGGTTGTCACAGCTTTATTTATTTATTTATTTTGCTTCTATTTCCTCTTCATTGCATCCTCATTACTGGCATTACTAGGATCTAGCAAAACACCAAATAAAAATATTAAATGTTTATTAGTCTGCTAAGACTGCCAAAACAAAATACCACAAACTGGGTGGTTTAAGCAACAGATATTTATTTTCTAGCATACTGACTAGAGGTCTAAGATCAAAGGAACACAGGCAGTTTTAGTCTTCTAAGGTCTCTCCCCTTAACCTGCAGATGGCTGTCTTCTTGCTGTGTTCTTACAAGACCCTTCCTCTTTGCCCGTGTCTCTGGTGTTTTTTCCACTTCTTATAAGGCACCAGTCATATGGGGTTAGGCCCCACTCTAACACCCTCGCTTTAACTTAATCACTTCTTCAAAGACCTTATCTCCATGTATGATTCCATTATGTAGTTACTGGGGTTTGGACATCAACACACGAGTTTTGGGTCTTCCTTGGTGGCTCAGTCGGTAAAGAATCTGTCTGCAATGCAGAAGACTCAGGTTCCGTCTCTGTGTCAGGAAGATCCTCTAGAGAAAGGCCATGACAACCCACTCCCGTATTCTTGCCTGGAAAAATCTGTGGGCAGAGGAGTCTGGCAGGCTATAGTCCCTGAGGTAGCAAAGATTCGGAGATGACTAAGAGACTAACACTGTCGCTTTTATACTTTCATATGAATCTTAAGGTGACACCACTCAGCTTATAACAAAATGGAACCTCAGAAGATCAGCAGAGACTTTCCCCATGGCCCAGTGGTTAAGAATCCACCTTGCAAGTGCATGGGACATGGTGTGATCCCTGGTCAGGGGACTAGGACCCCACCTGCCATGGGTAAACTAAGCCTGAGCACCATAGCTAGAGAGACTGTGTGCCACAAAGAAAGATCCACAAGAGGCAACTAAGACCCAATGCAGCCAAATAAATAAATTTTTTTTAAAGGTCAGCAGCTAAAGGTCTAAGCATTTTGAGTCTGTAAAATGAAGGCAGGAATATTGATTTCTATGACTCTCTGGTAGGGGTAAACATATTAGTGCTAAAGTATAATAGTCAAACATATTTTAAACTTTTAGCTTTGAAATTGCCAAAACTTTTGGGCCATTAAAATATACAGGTACTATAAAATTATAAAGCAAAAGATATGTTTGATCTTTGCAAATTTTCTTAGTTGAGTTCTTACTAAATTACCTCAAGCAGTCTGATTTTTAGGTGATTCAGTTTTATAAGTTAAAACAACAGAGATGTTTTAAATTTTAATGATATGATACTTTTATTCCCATTTAATTTGACAAAGGTTAATTGGATGTTTACTGTGTGACATTGGGCTGTTCCCTAGTCTATATGGCCTGACATTTTTCTAGACTCTTATCAACCACTAACTAGGAGAATCTATAGGAAATCTATCCCATTCAAGCCTTTTCAGTTTAGACTGAAGCTGTGAAGGCTGGAGAAAGCTCACATTGCAGACATTTATTTTGACATAATATTCCCTTTTGACATGACCCTGCTTTATCTTCCTTTGCCTTCCTGTAGAATTCCTCCCCTGACCCCCAGTCCCACCCTGTGATCAATATCAACCTCCTTGATTCTTCCTTCTCCAAAAAGAGAATCGAATACGATTTCACCTGTGAATTTCAAAATTCACACCCTTTCCTCAAGCAGAACAATTTAGTGATAAGCATTACTTTACCTCAATATTATTTCCGGAATATCAGCTTCTCTTCCCACTTAAATGAGTTATCTACATAGTTCCTTAGAAAGATGAGTTTGCCCTTTGAGGAAACTCAATTTGCTAAATAAGTTGAAAATTCATATTTAAAAAATTCTGTGTGCATGCATGCTAAGTTGCTTCAGTCGCATCCAACTCTTTGAGGATCTATGGACTGGCCCGCCAGGGTCTTTTGTCCATGTCTGTGGGATTCTCAGGCAAGAATACTGCAATTGATTACCATACCCTCCTCCAGGGGAACCTTCCCAATCCAGGGATCGAACCCAGGTTTCTTGCTTGGCAGGTGGATTCTTTACCACTGAGCCACCAGGGGCCGCCCAAAATTCTGTATCCCTTCATGGGGTCGCAAAGAGTCAGACACAACTGAGCGACTGAACTGGACTGAGCTCACTCTATTTATCTGTTTCTACACTCGTACTCATCTAAAAATCATTTATCCTATGACCAACGTGTTACCATTATTACAGTCTTTTTAAAAAATAGAGTATGATTTATTAACAATGTTGTGTTAGTTTCTGCTGTACAATGAAGTGAATCAGCTATGAAAAGTGAAAGTCGCTCAGTCATGTCCCACTCTTTGTGACCCCATGGACTGTAGCCTGCCAGGCTCGTCTGTCCATGGGGATTCTCCAGGCAAGAATACTGGAGAGGGTCGCCATGCCCTCCTCCAGGGAGTCTTCCCAACCCAGGGATCGACCCCAAGTCTCCCACATTTCAGGCAGATTTTTTACTGACCGAGCCACCAGGGAAGCCCCAAAATGCTGGAGTGGGTAGCCTATCCCTTCTCTGGGGGATCTTCTTGACCCAGGAATCAAACTGGGGTCTCCTGCACGGCAGGCAGATTCTTTGCCAGCTGACCTACCAGGTATCAGCTATAGTTATACAAACATCCTCTCCCTCTTGAACCTCCCTCCCGTCCCTCTAGGTCATCACAGAGCACTGATCTCAGCAGACAAATAGGTTCATACCATTTTTCTAGATTCCAAATGTGTTTTCAGGTCATGTACTTTAATCCAACCCTCTTACCCTATGGATGAAATGAGAGAGTGTCTGATGTGTGCTCCCTGGATAATTGGTATCAGGGCTAGAATCAGACTTTTATCTCTTGATTCTTTGTCTTGATCTAGATCTTGATTCCCTCTTCTATTACAAAAAAATAATAACGAAGGCAGAGGGCTGCAGTTGACAATTTTAATTCTTATTCACTTATTTAAGTCCTGTCCATCCTCACAGTTTATACTCGAATTTATTTACTTATGGTGTGCTCTCCAAACTTTCATAGAACTTGATACCTTCCTTTTCAGTTCTCTGATTTTACTTTGTTACTTACTATAAAATATCTCTGTATTAGTTAGGGTTCCTGACTGGAAACAAAACCACCAATTCTGTTTCATATAAGCAGAAAATAAATTTATTAAAAATGGTGTTATGAAGACCACATAAATTTAAGGAATAACAAAACATGGCTGGGTGTCTTATCCACTCTTCTGGGACACAATGATTGGCTCTGTTGCCAGTGGACCCTGGCTATCACAGGAGATTGTACTCTGTGCCACTGCACTCAACTTGACTATATTCACTGTGGGTAAATTCTAATTGACTAATACGTTGCACTACCTTTCCAAGATTCAAATTTCTAGGTGGGAGCATCTGCTTAGCTGTTGACTGAGTGATCTAAGGTTCTAAGCTCAACCTGATGTTACCACAGGTTCTAAGCTGTGGTGCTCAATATTGTGGTTGTGAAAGGTATGAGGCTACTGAGCACTTGAAATGTGTCTGGTCTGAACTGAAATGGACAAGTGCAAAATACATACCAGGTTTTGAAGATTTAGCCCCTTTCTTCAAATAAAATATCTCATTAATAACTTTTATGTGGACTGCATATTGAAATAATATTTTAAATATATTGGATTAATATTTTTTACATGATAGCATACATGTTTCAATGCCATTGCTATTTTATTTAATATTTTTAAATCATACTAAAATTACCTTTTTATTTTCAAAATATGGCTCTTAGGAAAATTTAAAATTGCACATGTGACCCAAATTTGTTACTTGATTTATATTTCTAACAGTTTTATCTGGAATCCTCATGTTTCAGCTCAGTTCAGTTCAGTTCATTTCAGTCACTCAGTCATGTCTGACTCTTTGTGACCCCATGAACTGCAGCACGCCAGACCTCCCTGTCCATCACCAACTCCCGGAGTTCACTCAAACCCATGTCCTTCTAGTCAGTGATGCCATCCAGACATCTCATTCTGTGTCATCCCCTTCTCCTCCTGTCCCAAATCTCTCCCAGCATCAGAATCTTTTCCAATGAGTCAACTCTTCGCATGAGTTGGCCAAAGGGCTGGAGTTTCAGCTTCAGCATCATCCCTTCCAAAGAACACCCAGGACTGATCTCCTTTAGAATGGACTGGTTGGATCTCCTTGGGAAGATAAAATCAACCCCCTAGGGGCATTATTGGAGAAGGCAATGGCACCCTACTCCAGTACTCTTGCCTGGAAAATCCCGTGGAGTCCATGGGTTCGCCAAGAGTCGGACACAACTGAGTGACTTGACTTTCACTTCACTTAGGGGCATTATACCAAATAGGATTCATATCCATCCATAATCACTTCAACCAGTTTGTTTCATATTCTGTGATTTTTTTCTTTCTCCTTTGAACATGATGAAAATTCAACATATAGATTTTTCTCACTTATGTGACCCTTCAGCATAGATTTTTTGCATGGGACCCAACAAATCCTCAGTATCTATTTGTTAAATTTGTTAGCTGTACATCCATGATTTTGTAGACTTACTGAAATGTTTTGGAATCTCTAACTGTTATACAGTTAATTTAAGGAGTACAATAAAACAATCCTTTAGAATTTGAGAAATAACTTATTATACAGAGTGAAGTGAGTCAGAAAGAGAAAGATAAATACCATATTCTAACACATACGTATGGAATCTAGAAAAATGGTACTGAAGAATTTATTTACAGGGCAGCAATGGAGAAACAGACTAGAGAATAGACTTATGGACCTGGGGAGAGGGGAGGAGAGGGTGAGATGTATGGAAAGAGTAACATGGAAACTTACATAACCGTATGTAAAATAGATAGCCAACGGGAATTTGCTGGATGGCTCAGGAAACTCAAACAGGGGTTCTGTATCAACCTAGAGTGGTGGGGTGGGGAAGGAGATGGGAGGGAGGTTCAAAAGGGAGGGGATGTATGTAAACCTATGGCTGATTCATGTTGATATTTGACAGAAAACAACAAACTTCTGTAAAGCAATTATCCTTCAATAAAAAAATAAATTAAAAAAATGCTCTGGGAAGGCAGAGTATGTACTTACTACTATTATTTCTATTTCTGTAATAGAAGGTTGAAGAAAGAATGTGTGGTTTGCACTAGGCAGCTTCACTTATAATATTATTTAATATGCTTCATAATCTGGTCATACCAATTTTAATGATCAACTAATGAGATTATAAAAAGTTCACTAACTTCCTGAAGGTTTTATAACCCCTCAGTTGGCCAGACTGAACTTTGAAGCCAATATTGTCAGACCACCTAGCTTAGGCATTTTGTACAAAACTATGTATTCAATAACAATGACATTTAAATATCTAACATTAAAAAATTTTTTTAATGATTAAAACAAGTTACTTAAAAAAAAACTTGTTATATCAAAGGCTCCATGAGAATCATGTAAACATTTTGCTAAGCAACATTTTTTAGTAAATTAAATATACATAGCCAGAAAATAGCTGTGTCTTCAGTTTTCTTGTAAATACATTTTAAATTAGAGACAAAAGGCATAGGAAAATATAATTTATTATTATTGAGTCGCTAATGCATGTCTATATCTTAAGATCTCTTGAAATTCTGCAACACAGCTGGGCAATGTATTTTGGCATAATTTATTTTTTTAAAGCCACTCACACCTGGTTGTATTTTCAATGTACTGGGTTTTGTGGATTTACTTTTTCACAGAAAGCACTTATGCCTCGTCAAAATTCATTCTACTCTAAATGAAGAAATCCCTAAGGTTCACAATGAATATGGCATCATAGCAATGGTTTGTGCCATGATTAAAGCAAATTATTTTTATATGACATTCATTTAAACAGTATAGTATCCATTTCGTGCTCTGGAAGTAATTTTTAGTGAGCATTTTGCCATTTCCAGTAATGATAAAGTAATGGAGGACACTGATGGAGATTTAAAAATGCCTGGATTCAAATTTCTCATTAATATGGCATTTTAAAGACAAATAGCACTATGCCTGTCTCTGGTGAAGGAGATTTCTTACTTTGGATATGAGATCACCTTTCTGTGCTTGTAACTCATGAGTGCAGGATTCTGCTCCTATAATAGAAATTCTAAAAAAAAAAAAAAAAAAAGACATTACATAATTAAAATCAGCATTTCCAAAAGTATATTTTATGATGTTAATAGTTTTTTTTTTTTTTTTTACCAAAGAGCCAAAAACCTCAGGGCCTTATGATTAGTTTGGATCCTTTGTTTGCAAGTGACAAAAACTCCAACTCAAATTGTAACCAGGAAGAAAGGAGATCAACCAGGCTTAAAATCTTCAGCTCACTTGCTTATTCTGTCTCTCTGGTCTTTGCCTCTCACTGTATATTATACAAAACGATTACAGTAAGCTTGAGAAATCACTTTGCCAACAAAGATCTGATATAGTCAAATCTATGGTTTTTCCAGTAGTCATGTATGGATGTGAGTTGGACCATAAAGAAGGCTGAGTGCTGAAGAACCAATGCTTTTGAGTCGTGGTGCTGGAGAAGGCTCTTGAGAGTCTTTTGGACAGTAAGGAGATCAAACCAATCAATTCTAGGGGAAATCAATCCTGAATATTCTTTGGAAGAACTGATGCTGAAGCTCCAATACTTTGGCCACCTGATGGGAAGAACTGACTCATTGGAAAAGACCCTGATGTTGGGAAAGACTGAAGACAGAAGGATAAGGGGACAACAGAGAATGAGATGGTTAGATAGCATTGCTGATTTAGTATACACGAGTTTAATCTAATTCCTGGAGAAAGGGAAGGAAAGGGAAGCCTGGTGTACTGCAGTCCATGGTGTTGCAGAGTCAGACACGACTTAGCGACTGAACAATGACAACAAGTTCCAAACTGACACTGTTAGCATCTGTACCAACAAAGATAAAGGACTCTTCCCTAACCAACTGAAGATAGAAAATACTACTGAAGGATTTGATTGACTCAGCTTGAGTCATAGACCCATTCTTAACTGAATTTTTGTGTCATGGAATATGGACACTTATTTTCACATATTGGGGGAGAGATCTGTAACCAGAAGTACTATATGGGAAAGTAGCATCAACAGACAAAATTATAACAGAATTAAGAAACATTTGAATTGACTTATGTACTCAAGGCCCTTTAAAGTCTGTAATATGCTAATATGGATTATGGGTCTTGTAGACAAGAAGGTTTCCCTGATGGCTCAGTGGTAAAGAATCTGCCTGCCAAGGCAGGAGATGCAGGAGATGGGGTTTCAATCCCTGGATCAGGAAGATCCCCTGGAGGAGGGCATGGCAATCCACTCCAGTGTTCTTGCCTGGAGAATCCCATGGAAAGAGGAGCCTGGTGGGCTACAGTCCATAGCATGGCAGAGTCAGACTCAACTTAGTGACTGAGCATACAGGTACACAGACAAGAAGGATATCTTATCTTATCTTATCCTGGATATATTTGAATACAGGAATTTCTTTTTAATGGGACATCATTTGAGATTAATGTGCTATATGGTTGCAGATTTACTCACACACAACTAGCTTCTTCAGTTTCTGTTATCAGTCTAATAATTTTCTTGAACTCCTACACTGTTGAGTGGATGCTCTAAGGTGTGTATTTATACAGCATGTGGGTGATGAGTATGTGGGCATGGGTAACTTTAGTTGCCAACCAAAGATACCTGAGAGTTTTCAAGTTTATATGGTCTCTTTTGATAAGACCATCTCCCTGGATGAAAGGCAAAATTAGTTAAATCATCTCCTTCATCTCTCAACTCAACGTTTGGCTGTATATAAGGATGGTCCTGTTTATCTTACCTCTTGGCAATGGAATCTGTGATCTTTCCTGTGGATTCTTGCCAGCCTTTACTATGGGATGATCAATCTGGGTCCTTGGTTCCTTTTGTGAAGGTTTGTTGAAATGTGGCTGATGACCTTAGAGTTTATAATTTAGCCTAAGTTGGACTTTTTGGCCTTCTTTTAATAACTAGCTCTCCCTCAGTTCTTGCTAGTGTTATACGCATTTATGTTGAAATAGCTTGCCTTCTATCCCTGGCCAAGGCTGTCTTGTCAATAAAATGAATGATCTTTTCCCTCACCATGGTCATTCCATGAAATATAATGGGTCCTTTACTCAGCTACTTTTCACATCTTCCCACTCTACCTACCTCTTTGGATCCAATAGGCAATTCTGGAGACTTTTCACACTAGATCAGAGTTGAAGGTGGTTGAGGAGTGTAAACTCAGAACTTCTCTTTCCTTAACCAAATTTGCTACTCTTCTCTATCCTGAAGCTTCCTCCCCATATTGACAAATCAGAGAATTTTTTTTTTTTTTTTTACTTTTCCCTCAATTGCAATGTAGGAGACCTGGGTTCGATCCCTGGGTTGGGAAGATCCCCTAGTGAGTTCAGTTCAGTCGTGTCCAACTCTTTGCAACCCCACGAACTGCAGCACGCCAGGCCTCCCTGTCCATCACCAACTCTGGAGTTCATCCAAACTCATGTCCATTGAGTTGGTGATGCCATCCAACTATCTCATCCTCTGTCGTCCCCTTCTCCTCCTGCCCTCAATCTTTCCCAGCATTAGGGTCTTTTCAAACGAGTCAGCTTTTCACATCAGGTGGCCAAAGTATTGGAGTTTCAGCTTCAGCATCAGTCCTTCCAATGAACACCCAGGACTGATCTCCTTTAGGATGGGCTGGTTGGATCTCCTTGCAGTCCAAGGGACTCTCAAAGTCTTCTCCAACACCACAGTTTAGGGAATGGCAACTCACTCCAGTATTCTTGCCTGGAGAATTCCATGGACAGAAGAACCTGGTGGGCTACAGTCCATGGGGTTACAAAGAGTCAGATAAGACTGAGCAACTAACACTCTCACATTCAACTAACAAGGGCTTCTCAGGTGGCACTAGTGGTAAAGAATCTACTTGCCAATACAGATGACTCAGGTTCTACTACTATACCGATCCCAGGCTACAGTCCATGGGGTTACAAAGAGTTGGACACAACTGAAGTGACTTAACTTGGATGCAAACTAACAAAGCCTGCAGACTATCCTCACTCCACTAGTCATAAGGGATGTTCTTATTGGTGTTATTATAGGTAAAATTAGCTTAGAACTTTAGCATCCTTTTTTTTTTTTTTTTCTAGTGACAAAGTTTATTCCCTACACTGTTTTTTAGAGGTTGTTTAGAAAAAAAATAGTGAAGTTTACTTTGTGATTCAAACCTAAAGAAGAGCCACATAGTTTCAGGTAGAATTTGCTCTTACCCTGAGGGGACCAATGACATTGACTCAATGGGTTGGAGGGTACACAGTATAGTTTTAGTTATTGGTTATGAAAGCATGTATGAAAATATTTCAAAATACTTCAAAAGGATATTATTGTCACTGTAAATTTTTCATAGCACAAGTTTTGGGGTATGCTGACTCAGTCCAATATCTTAATTAGCTAATGAGAGAAGGCAGCCTAAGAGATGTGTTTTGATTTTGCAATGTCAAACAATTCGTTAGTGTCAGGGCTAGAACCCAAATCTCCTATTGCAGGATCATCTTGGTTCTCAACGTTTTTAGTTGGTTTTTTGAATATAGTCCTTCATGATGTATCTTTTTATTTTTCTAATTGAAAGATAATTGCTTTACAGAATTTTGCTGTTTTCTGTCAAACCTCAATATGAATCAGCCATGTGTATTATGGGTGTTAGTCGCTCAATCGTGTCCGACTCTTTGCAACTCCCCAGAATGTATCCCAACAGGCTCCACTGAATCAGCCAAAGATATACATATATTCTCTCCCTTTTGAAGCTCCTTCCCATCTCCCTCCCCATCCCACCCCTCTAGGTTGATACAGAGCCCCTGTTTGAGTTTCCTGAGCCATTGCAGCACTATTTATAGTAGCTAGAAGATGGAAGCAAACTAGATGCCCATTGACAGATGAATGGATAAAGAAGTTGTGGTATGTATACACAATGGAATATTACTCATCCATAAAAAGGAACACATTTGAGTCAGTTCTAATGAGGTAGATGAACCTAGAACCTATTACACAGAGTGAAGTGAGTCAGAAAGAGAAAGATAAATACCGGCTTCTAACACATATATACAGAATCTAGAAAAAATGGTGCTTCATGATATTTTGAGTTAAGTAGTACTACATGGATATTGGGCTTCTCTGGTGGCTCAGTGGTAAAGAATCCACTTGCAATGCAGGATAAGCAAGAGAGGCAGGTTCAGTCCCAGGGTCAGGAAAATCCCCTGGAGGAGGGCATGGCAACCCACTCCAGTATTTTTGCCTGGAGAATCCCATGGACAGAGGAGCCTGGTGGGCTGCAGTCCACAGGGTCGCACAGAATCAGACTGACTGAAAGGACTGAGCCCCCCTACACACAGATATTAACAACTTCAACCTTTCAGAAGATTCCAACTGAGAATAGATACGGAGGGAATATGAAGGCCTAAAAATCTCTCTAGGTAATAATAGCTAGTGATTTCAGCATTCTTATGGGCAGATGCTGTTTTGAACTCTAGTTATATTAAATCATTTCTCACAACAATTCAGTGAACTAAAACTATTTTCACCCTGATTTACAGATAAGAAAACTGAGGCAAAGAAAGACTGTATAACTTGCCTTCTGTTACATAGTGAGTGATAAATCTAGGGATTGAACCTAGGTTGTCCTCTTCCAGAATCCATGTTTTGCCCACTACACCTACTGTTCCTTAAAAACCTTTCCAGGAGCCATATCAGACTTCATCTGACTGAATTTCCCATTTCTCAAAGATCTGGTTGACATGAAGTGAATTAAAAAGTGGCTATGATTGATTACCTTATTCAATCGTACAACTGTTTCAACTGTGCAGGTAGGGAACGAGAGAGTTCTAGGTTCAAATGTCATAGGGACTTTTAAAAATTTCCTGTGCCATGACTCAAACCATTCTTAATAAAGCAGGATTTAGGAAGTAGGAGATAATATTAAGGGGGAAGCTCAAATACCAAAAATAAATTCTTATGGTAACCGTTTGTGGTACTGTCTTGGGACATCCAATATCATGATTGGAGAAAAGCTCTTTATTTCTTTCCCCTCACTGCAGTCCCTGAACTCTCTCAATCCTGGTATCTCTACATGGATAATAAATGATGCCATCTAGGGAAAGGAGACAATTGAGATTCCACATGTGAGTATTATTAATAGCGTTTTAATTTTTCCTAACAATGGACTCCAAGAAAGGTCTTGTTTGCAAACTTTCTGAATGCTGAATTTCAACTGTGGTCAGATATTAAGGCTTGGGAGAGCAAGTCAGTTATGGGTCCTTAACATTTTGGGATAAGTATAATCAATCGCTCTGCAGAGATGAGCTCATCATCTGAGATGCCAAAAAGGAAGCTCAACTTTGTCCCAGCTGTCCAATCCTTTTACTTTTTCAACTGCCTTATTTTGGAAGAGCCCTCCAACAATGGAGGTAAATACCATTTTATAATGGATTATGAAATGCCATATGAGAAGAATTGGTGTGATAGTGTGAAGAGCACTGACCTTGAATTTGGGTCGATTTGACACAAATCTTAGCACTGGTTCTTATTTCCTATGTGATGCTTTTGGAGCTCATGCTCTTGAGCTATAAAATGGAAATAATACCTTTTTCCTAAACTTTTCTGGGAATTAAATGCAGCAACTTTGACAAAATGCCTGCTGCTGTTGCTGTCGCTTCAGTCTTGTCTGACTCTGTGTGACCCCATAGACAGCAGCCCACCAGGCTCCCCTTTCCCTGTGATTCTCCAGGCAAGAACACTGGAGTGGGTTGCCATTTTCTTTTCCAAAAATGCCTATCATATGTTAATTTTTATTTTTAGTATATGGTGTGCCTTTATTTATGATTGTAAGAATTTTTTTTCTTCTTTAAAGTATTACTTTTCCTCCAGTTTTACAGAGATATATTTTCCATATAACATTGTATTAAAGTGTACAGCATAATGATTTGATATATGTTTATATTGCAAAATAATTACCACAATAAGTTTAACATCTATCACCTCATGGTTTGCAACTTTTCTTCTTATAAGGAGAACTCTATCTACTGTTAATAGCCTAACATGTTAGAGATGATGGAATTAGAAGTCTTAACATAGATTTTAATATAATGAAGAAATCTGCAGATTTTGTTACTGAACTAATCTGATTAACTCTAAACTAGGTAGCCCAGTTATTTAGAGCTGTGTTTATCATTATTTAACTTAAATTTATCCTGCTTATTTAACTTATATGCAGACTACATCTTGAGAAATGCTGGACTGGATGAAGCACAAGCTGGAATCAAGATTTCCAGGAGAAATAGCAATAACCTCAGATATGCAGGTGACACTACCCTTATGGCAGAAAGCAACGAAGAACTAGAGAGCCTCTTGATGAAAGTGAAAGAAGAGAGTGAAAGAACTGGCTTAAAACTCAGTATTCTGAAAACTAAGGTCATGGCATCTGGTCCCATCACTTCATGGAAAATAGATGGGGAAATAGTGACAGACTTTATTTTTGGGGGCTCCAAAATCACTGTGGATGGCGACTGCAGCCATGAAATTAAAAGACACTTGCTCTTTGGAAGAAAAGTTATGACTAACCTAGACAGCATATTTAAAAGCAGGGACATTACTTTGCCAAAAAAGGTCCATCTAATCAAAGCTTTTTTTGCTACCGCAAAGGTTTTTGCAGTAGTCATGATGGATGGGAGAGTTGGACTATAAAGTAAGCTGAGCGCCAAAGAATTGATGTTTTTGAACTGTGGTGTTGGAGAAGACTCTTGAGAGTCCCTTAGACTGAGAGGAGCTCCACCCAATCCATACTAAAGGAAATCAATCCTGAATATTCATTTGAAGGACTGCTGCTGAAGCTGAAATTCCAATGATGTCAAGAACTGACTCACTGGAAAAAATCCTGATGCTGGGAAAGATTGAAGGTGGGAGGAGAAGGGGACGACAGAGGATGAGATGGTTGGATGGCATCACCGACTCGATTGACATGAGTTTGAGTAACCCCCTGGAGTTGCTGATGGACAGGGAAGCCTGGCGAGCTGCAGTCCATGGGATCACAAAGAGTTGGACACGACTGAGTGACTGAACTTATTGCAAAGCTTCTCAAGTGGGATATATGCTCTCAAGTTTTGTTGCTGTTTTTGTTCTTTTTTCTTTTTCCTGTATCAATGGTAGGCAGTGAAAGTATTTTGGTTACTTCAATGTTAGAATTTGTAGAATATTTAATAGTAAGGGTTTAGTGAAGAAACTATATGAAACACTATATGAGATACTGTTTCAGGAAATCTGGAGAGGTAATTACCAAAACAATAAGCTTCTTGAATTACTTACTCTACCTAATTTAATAAATTTCTAAATCTTTTCCTTTTCCAGATCATATTACATAGCATCTATTTTTCTTTAATAACTATTTTAGTGATGTTTTGATTAAAAAAAGACGTATTTTATGCCTTGATGTACAGTGTCTCAAAAGAGTTAACATCTGGAGCTAAATGTCATATCCTCAGAAATATGTATCATGTATGGCTCTTCTCTCTTATGTTTATTATCCACTTATCAAACTGGGTTATATGGCCCTTGCTGCATCTGTTCTTTCCTGTGCAAATGTACTCTTTTATTTCCTATACAGTTCAATTTTTTTTCAATAAATATTTATTGAGTGCCCATTTATCAAAGTTAATAATCTGGGACAAAGTCAATAAAACTTAGTCAATGCCCATGAGGAAATTTTATTTTACTTTATGTTATTTTTATTTTTTAAAAGTTTCACTTAATATTAGATCATAGTTGATTAACAATATCATGTTAGTTTCAGGTTTACAGTAAGGTGATCCAGTTATACACACACACACACACGCACACGTATTTATTCTTTTTAAAATTGTTTCCCCATTTACATTATTATAGAATAATGAGCAGAGTTTCCAGTGCTATGTAGTATGTCTTTGTTGGTCATCTATTTTAAATATAGTGGTGTGTGCACATCAATTCCAAACTCCCAGTCTATCCCGAGGCCCCCAACTCTTCCCCTTTGGTTTGTTCTCTAAGTCTGTGGATCTGTTTCTGTTTTGTAAATAAGTTCATTTGTATAATTATTTTTAGATTCTATATATAGCAATAGCATATGATACTTGTCTTTCTCTGTTGGACTTGCATCACTCAGTATGATGACATCGAGGTCCACTCATGTTGCTGACATTATTTCATTCTTTTTAGTGGCTAAGTAATATTCCCTTCTATGGTCCCATCACTTCATGGGAAATAGATGGGGAAACAGTGGAAACAGTGTCAGACTTTATTTTTTTGGGCTCCAAAGTCACTGAAGATGGTGACTGCAGCCATGAAATTAAAAGACACTTACTCCTTGGAAGAAAAGTTATGACCAACCTAGGCAGCATATTCAAAAGCAGAGACATTACTTTGCTGACTAAGGTCCGTCTACTCAAGGCTATGGTTTTTCCAGTGGTCGTGTATGGATGTGAGAGTTGGACTGTGAAGAAGGCTGAGCACCAAAGAATTGATGCTTTTGAACTGTGGTGTTGGAGAAGACTCTTGAGAGTCCCTTGAACTGCAAGGAGATTCAACCAGTCCATTCTGAAGGAGATCGGCCCTGGGATTTCTTTGGAAGGAATGATGCTAAAGCTGAAGCTCCAGTACTTTGGCCACCTCATGCGAAGAGTTGACTCATTGGAAAAGACTCTGATGCTGGGAGGGATTGGGGGCAGGAGGAGAAGGGGACGACAGAGGATGAGATGGCTGGATGGCATCATTAACTCGATGGGCGTGAGTCTGAGTGAACTCCGGGAGTTGGTGATGGACAGGGAGGGCTGGCGTGCTTCTATTCATGGGGTCACAAAGAGTCGGACACAACTGAGTGACTGAACTGATACACGTACCACATCTTCTTTTCCATTCATCTGTCAGTGAACATTTAGGTTGCATAACGAACATTTATATTTTGGCTATTGTGAACATTGGGGTACATGTATCCTTTGAAACCATGTTTTCTTCTGGTTATATGCCCATATATGCCCAGGAGTGGCATTGTTGTATACTGTGGTAGCTTTGTTTTTAGTTTTTTAGGGAACCTTTGTACTATTCTCCGTAGTGGCTGTATGAATTTACATTCCCACCAACAGTGTAGGAGGGTTCCCTTTTCTCCACATCCTCTGCAGTGTTTATTCTTTGTAGATTTTTTGATGATGGCAGATCCTTACTGGTGTTAGACGGTATCTCATTGTCATTTCAACTTGCATTTCTCTAATAATTAGCATTGAGGGAGACAAACAAAGTAAAAGGTAATCAAAATCTAGAGTGATGAACTGAGATACATCTTTTCTGCTTTTATTTTCTTTGCTGCTATGGTACCTAGTTCACATGATCAGTACAAATTCATCAAATTATAATGTAATAATGTATCCATTCCTTCGGTGGGGACAGTAATGAATGAGATAAATATAGTCCCTAGCCTTTAGGATTTATCTGACTAGTGAATAAAACAGAATTAAAACAAACAACTACAAATACTTAAATAGTTACAAATACTCTATGTCTTATAAAATGGAAGAAACCAACAGATATTAAATAAATGTTTAATTTTAAATCAATTAAATTTGACCAATAGAAAACAAAAGCTCCCAAATAGCTGTTTATCTGTAATGTTATTTGAAACTGAGCTTTAGCCTGTAAAGTTAACACATTTGGCTAAAACACATTTTTCTCCTATTGAAAGCAGAAGTTTTTATTTAATGTTGATTATACTCCATGGGTATAAAACTTGTAGGCTTTTCCCTATTAAAATTCTAATTAAATGTTTCATCCCATTTTCTTAGTATAGAACCATCTCACTGGGTTTATAAATGTCATGAAAAGTTCATTTTATTTCATATAGCACTTAGTTCTTCCCAAGCGCTCTGATATGCTTGTGTAATTTGTGAACGGTTTTATATAACATAAAGGAAAAATAGTAACTATAGTCAGTTCCTGAGTTCCATGAATGGTGCATAGTAGGTTTTCAGTTACTGTGAAAAAAACTATGCCCACTCTATTTTGATTATTTACCACTTTTCAGAACAGTAGGCATATTTTAAAAATATTTTATTTAAAAATTTTGTCAACAGTAGCTATCTTTTTTGCCTTGTAGTTTGTGTTATCAGTCTTTATGAATCCTCTATGCTTCAGGTGCTTGCTGTTTTAGAGGTAGCTGTGCTATCATGCCATCATGGAAAGAGAATTGGATTCAGTTTACAAACCAACATTGTAGTTCTGATTCTGTTACTTACCAGCTGTGTGACTTCAGAAAAGCAATTCTCCGGGCTTCAGTTTCATCATTAATAATACGGGCATGGCTAAACCTGCCGTGCTGAGTGTGTTTATATGAGACTTGACTACCTGTAAAGCCAGGTCATCAGTTTCTTTTTTTTAAATTACATTTCCTATCATGTCTTGAAACTCCAGTACTTTGGCCACCTCATGCGAAGAGGTGACTCAATGGAAAAGACTTTGATGCTGGGAGGGATTGGGGGCAGGAGAAGAAGGGGACGACAGAGGATGGATGGCATCACTGACTCTATGGACTCGAGTCTGAGTGAACTCCGGGAGTTGGCGATGGACAGGGAGGCCTGGTGTCCTGCGATTCATGGCGTCGCAAAGAGTCGGACACAACTGAGCGACTGAACTGAACTGAGCTGAACTGAAGAAAGTTAATAGTTGGTACCACATAAAAAGAGGAAAGAGTGATATTCCTCTGTATGCTGGAGTGGGGCACATTGTAATTGATTTTTACTTTGTATATACATTTTGCAAAAGTTTATANGCAAAGAGTCGGACACAACTGAGCGACTGAACTGAACTGAGCTGAACTGAAGAAAGTTAATAGTTGGTACCACATAAAAAGAGGAAAGAGTGATATTCCTCTGTATGCTGGAGTGGGGCACATTGTAATTGATTTTTACTTTGTATATACATTTTGCAAAAGTTTATAAGAATTCTGTAGTAGGAAGAAGTCATCTCAGAATTATTATTCCTGGGTGTCGTGTGTGTGCTAAGTCGCTTCAGTTGTTTCTGACTCTGTGTGACCCCATGGACTCTAGCCCGCCAGGCTTCTCTGTCCATGGGATTCTCCAGGCAAGAATACTGGAGTGGGTTGCCATGTTCTGCTCCCGGGATCTTCCCAACCTAGGGACTGAACCCATGTCTTTTGCACTGGCAGGAGGGTTCTTTAATACTGGTGCCACCTTGGAAGCCCTGCGTCATAATCATGTCCTAAAAGTGCAAAGAGAAATGTGCATGAACATAGAGCTTCCTTCCTTTCTTCTTTTTGTCTCTCACTCACTTCCTCCTCCTCCTCTTCCTTATTTTCCCTCTCTCTCTCTTTTTTCTCTTTCTTTGTTTCTCTCTTCTCTTTCTTAGCCTGTAAAGAAAGCCATTTTCTGCATAAGCATCCATGAGTCACCAAAACCAGTCTTATGCTCATGTTTCCAAGAGAAAGTACTCTTTAGAAAGAATTTCTCTCTAGCTATTAGCATTTAAACTCTTATTAATCTTAAAAATATAATGTCAAAGGGAATATCTGTTATAACTGTGTTTTTGAATGAAAAAGATACAATATTTTTACAAGACTTTTGGCGCCAAGGAAAAAAAATATCATGTTTATTCCACTACCTTAAACTACACAATTTTTGTAAATTTTGTGTTTCTTTATAGCACAAACATGCACATATACATATATGCATGTGAAATTTTAATTATTTTAAGCATAATTTACATAAACATTTATATCTTGATTGTTTAAAAAAAAATTGTATCCAAGAACCACTTTAATCTCCATAAGGGTTTCCCTTTCAACATGAGGTAATGTTGGAAAGATGAGCTGAAGCTGGATATTTGATAAAGTACTTTCCTAAGTTTAGGAGAGACACTTGACAGGGCACTGGCTTCTCAATTGTTAAATATTTACCGCAAAATATGTCTCTCTAACTCTACACACTGTGATTATGGTTTAGTTAGACTGTGATTTGCTTCCTACCTTGTTTTTTGCTCTGATTTTTCATTCTTCACAGTATTATTTTCCACAAAACAATTTATGCTATTTTTTTTAAGTTTTAATTGGACACTTTTCCACCTACCCTCCTTCTGCTTAAAACTCTCTCATGGTTTGGCATCCTAATTAGAATAAATGAAACAGTCATTTCTTTAGTTTGACATGAGTCAGCCATTTGTATTCTCTGGCATCATTTCGTCACATTCTAGGCTGTAACCCTACTTCTGCCACTCTGGCTTTTAATTTTTCTGCATGAACCCAACTTCCTCTCACCTCAGGCTGTTAACCTTTGCTCTTCCTCCTGTCTTGAACCCTCTTCAGGAAGGTCTTCCCATGGTNTCATGGTTTGGCATCCTAATTAGAATAAATGAAACAGTCATTTCTTTAGTTTGACATGAGTCAGCCATTTGTATTCTCTGGCATCATTTCGTCACATTCTAGGCTGTAACCCTACTTCTGCCACTCTGGCTTTTAATTTTTCTGCCTGAACCCAACTTCCTCTCACCTCAGGCTGTTAACCTTTGCTCTTCCTCCTGTCTTGAACCCTCTTCAGGAAGGTCTTCCCATGGTCTTCCTTGTCTTTTATTTCTCAGCATACAGGTAAAGTTATCAGAAGTGTTTCTTTAAAACACTTGATTTTTTTGAAACACTTGTTTCTTTGGAAACAACTGAAAAGTAATACCACCTTCATCTGCTACTCTTCCAAAGTATTGGTTTTCTTTCTCTTTTTTTTGTCCTGTTAAATTTTAGTTTCTTTGTTTTTCATGAAGAGACAAGTATCAGCTGATTCTTTAGAAAAACACATCATTCCAGATTAACTGAAATAATAATTAAGAAATAGGGACTCTGGACCCAGGCACTGGTTTTGCACTTTTTAGTTGTCTTCCCTAGACCAAATTATTTAACCTCCCTGTTGTACATTTTCCTTCTCTGTGGTCATTGTAAAGATCGTAACTAACTTATTGAGTTACTATGAAAATAATACACTATTAAGACAGTGTTTGGGACATACAAGCACCCAATAAATGTTGATAATAATTATCGTTGCTTCTTATTACTTAGTTACAATCTCTAGAGTATAAAATCTAAGAAGATAACCACCTTGTCTACTTCATCTCTATTGTGTCCCCAGCGCCTACAAGAGGGACTGGCACATCATAGTTGCTCCACAAATATTTGTTGAATAAATGNTAATACACTATTAAGACAGTGTTTGGGACATACAAGCACCCAATAAATGTTGATAATAATTATCGTTGCTTATTACTTAGTTACACTCTCTAGAGTATAAAATCTAAGAAGATAACCACCTTGTCTACTTCATCTCTATTGTGTCCCCAGCACCTACAAGAGGGACTGGCACATCATAGTTGCTCCACAAATATTTGTTGAATAAATGAAAAAAAAAAGATTGAATGATGGTTGGTATCTCAGAGGTTCCTACTAACTTTTGAGAGAATTGACTGGATTATTTATGAATCAGTTTCTTTTCTTCTTATTCTGTGGGAATTCATCATTTATTTACAATCTGTAAAACTGCTTGCATGCATGCTAAAGTCGCTTCAGTCGTGTCCGACTCTGTGCAGCCCTATGGACTGTAGCCCGCCAGGCTCCTCTGTCCATGGGGTTCTCCAGGCAAGAGTCCTGGAGTGGGGGCCATTCCCTCCTCCAGGGGAATCTTCCCGACTCAGGCATCAAACCGGGTCTCTTATGTCTCCTGCATTAACAGGCGGGTTCTTTACCACTAGTGCCACCTAGGAAGCCCATAAAATTGTTTTGCGCCCTTTTTGATCTGTTTTTATTGAAGTATAATTGCTTTATAACGTTGTGTTAGTTTCTGCTGTACAACAAAGCGAACCAGCTCTGTGTGTACATATATCCCCTCCCGCTTGAACCTCTGTCCCAGAGGAATGGGTCATCCCAGAGTGCTGAGCTGAGCTCCCTGTGCTATGTAGCAGCTTTCCATTCGCTATCTGTTATGTACATAGTAGTGTATATATCAGTTCTCCTCTCTTAGTTTGCCCCACCCTCTCCTTCCCACTCTGCATCTTCAAATTCTCTGTGTTGATTCAGGTTCTTTGATGTATCACAGCTGGTTATTTACTGTGTTGTTTGATAAGTGACCCTCTGATGGTCACCAAGCCAAGCCTTGCAGTTTGCTTCACAGTGTGGGTTTAGCACTGGCTTCCACAGTTCCTGGTACTGCCTATTGGCTCCACTGCATATACGTAGAATAATGTCAAGTCTTGAAGTTTTTCCTATGTAAAATGATGGTAAAAATTTTTACAGAAGACTTATTGAGAAAACTGTCTTCATCACAGCGATTGATGTTTCTCTAAGGAGGGTTGAATAAATCATTTCAGACAGAAAAAAATATACGACTCTTAAAAATCTACTGTGAAAGGGATATGAGCGCTTTTTAAAATTACCCAAACTAGTGCTTACATCTTCTCAGGAAATTCTTTCCTTTGCCTGGAGGTGGTTTTGGCATATCCTTTATCAAGAAAGTATTTGTTTAGTAGACCACCCTCTGTGTGCATACTCTCAGAGCCCCCAAAGAGGATTTTTTTTTTTTAAATTCAGAGAGATCATGGATATTTTGAGATGCAGAATCTTTTGCTAAGAGTGGAGTGACCACCTTTCCCTTAAGAACCATTTATCTCCTTCCACTCTCAAGTCTAACACTTCTTGTATGGGACTTAAATCCCTCCTAATGCAATTTAAGCAGATTTCCTGAGGTATATCTTGCTAGGGATGAAGAGCAGGTGGCCACAATTTTCTATATAATAAATCTCTGCATGCTTTAAGTTTGGTTTTTAATTTGCCACTCTTTTTCTAAGCAAACTGTGACTACATTGTTATTTCCTCCCCCAGTCTTCTGCCCCAGCAGTCCCAACCTTTTCGGTGCCAGGGACCAGGACAGTTTTCCCATGGACTGGGGATGGGGGGCTGACGGTGTCAGAATGATTCAAGGGCATTGCATTTTTGTGCACCTTATTTCTATCATTGTTGCATTGTGATATGTGATGAAATGACTATACAGCTCATGATGGTGCACAGTCAGCGGGAGCCCTGAGCTTGTGGTCCTGTAACTAGAGAGTCCATCTGCGGTGATGGGGGAGGGGGCAGTCCCTCCCCAACACCAGCGTCACTACCTCTCTTCCACCTCAGATCTTCAGGCATTAGATTCTGTTAAGCAGATCCTCTGCGTTTGCAGTCCACGGTAGAGTTTGCACTTCTCTGACCACCTAATGCCATGGCTGATCCAACAGGAGCTGGCATTCAGGCAGCCACGTGAGAGGTGTGGAGCCGCTGTAGATACAGAGGAAGCTTTCCTTGCTTCACCACCGCTTATCTCAGGCCGCGTGGCCAGGTACTGTCAGGCCACGGGCCAGTACTGGTCTGCGATCTGGGACTGCGAACCCTCCTTATACTTTCTGTAGACCTGTGTTTTTTACCTACTAATTTAACTAATTTACCTACTAGTTTAATCCTCACACATTGCCGGTCAAATTTACTACTGTGCCCAACAGCTATAGTATTCACATTATATGTGGGTACAGACAGAACTTTTCCCAAATCGGCCATACATGCTTTATAACAAAACAAAGTTTTAACAAATTTCAGGAGATTAAAAGTCCACAGAATGTAATCCTCTGCTGCTGGGGCTGCTTAGTTGCTTCAGTCATGTCTGACTCCGTGTGAGCCCATGGACTGCAGCATGCCAGGCTCCTTTGTTGATGGAATTCTCTAGACAAGAATTCTACAGTGGGTTGCCATGCCTTCCTCCAGGGACTCTCCCCAACCCAGGGATCGAACCTGGGTATCCTGCATTGCAGGCAGATTCGTTATCACTGAGTCATCAGGGAAGTTCCATATATCCTCTATCATATAATTAATCTAGAAATCAAGCACCAAGAAGCTAATTAGAAAATAAATCCCTAATCCCCAACATTTTGAAACAGTGATAAAAGGCTAACATTGAAGGTTAAATAAAATCACAATGAAAATTAGACAGAAAACAAACCGGTGGATAGAATTTTCAGAATAAGTTGTCAAATAAGAGAAGAAAAGTGTAAGTAAAATGGTAAGAATAAGAAAATATACCATATCTGTTCACTTTTGCAACACCCTCCCCCCAAATAAAACCCAAAACAAATCAGAAACAGTAAGTCACAAACATGCTGTTAGTTGTTCATAGAAGGTGCATAGAAATAAGATCGCCTAGAGGAACAGAGAGCAGAGAAGTGCTCTCTCACTCCTCTGAGTGAGACTTTTTGTACAGTTTTGACTATTAGAGTCAAGTCATTATTTATTTATTTATTTTTAGAAATTAAATCAACAAGGGATTACAAACAGAAACAGATGAATCAGATTGTTTCAAATGTATAAACTAGTCACATCTGTAAAGGATGAAGGAAAGACTTGCCCAAGTAACAATAGAGCAAATATTTTTACTATGTACCATTGAGCTAAAAAAAAAAAAAAAAGAATCAAACTGCAAACAATATCAAATTTTTAAATAGAGATATGGGTTAGGGATTCTCAAGTTAAATATGTACTCTGAGGTGGAACATATATTCTTATGTAGAAGGAGCCAGATTTTTCACTGTTAGAAAAGGGGATTAGAAATATGCAAAGTCTAGAATAACTCTTGTGACAGCTAATTGAAAATTTAAGTATCCATATGAATTCATGCTTAGATTGTTAGGTAGATAGAATGATATGGAGAGAACAACTTTAAATTCTAAATTCCATTCTCTCACACAGGACATCCAAGCTCATTGGAAACAAGGCTGACTCCAGGGCTAGGCCTGGCAGAGTGCATGATGAATGTAGAACATCTTACTTTATCAGAAAACAAGGAGGCATTTAAAATTATGGAAGCATGTCAAAAAGCACAGAAGCCAGAGTTCAAGGGCCACCAGTGATCAAATCAAGATCAAAAGAAATAGGTATATTAGTGGATCATTACTCAGAATAAAAATAGTATAAATCCATATTAATATAAATAAATGAATAACGAAATTAAATGTAGAGAAAGAAATATTCTCCTTACAACAGAATGCCAATTATTAATTGCAGAAGAAATGATGGGACAAAAAACCCATCAGGATTGGCAACCGTTATTGCAATATTGGGCAAGTACTTGCTAAAACTAGAAAGTGAGAGTTTGATGAGAAAAAAAGATATTCAAGTAATTTCAAAAGCACCCTCTGACAGGATATATATTAATTAAAAAAAGAAAAAAAACCATATTGTTATGATGGGAAAACGACCAATGTCACCTTAACCAAGGGACCAAATGTAACATCACCAGCCACGGGACAAATAACGTAACACACGCTCCCTGACATGTTGTGATCAAGGCATAACATCACTTCCATGGTTGGTATTCCTGCTAAAAATGCATAAAATGAATCTAATTATGCAAAAATTATAGACAGACCTAAATTATGGAACATTCTATGAATTGTGTTTATCTCTTCAAAAATATCAAGGTCATGAAAGACAAAAAGTGACCAAAGTATTTTTCCAGCTATAAGGAGACTAAGGATCTATAACCATTAAATGCAACACTATTTTTTATAGAAAGGAAATTAATGGGTTAATTGTCAAAATTTGAATACTATCTGTAGGGTGGATCATTGTACTATATCAATTACACTGTATTAATTTGATGTCCAGTGGTTATATAAAAGAATGTATTTTGCAATTAAAATATGTAGGGAGAAAGGGCATGATGTCTACAGCTTGGACTCAAGGTTTCTTACTTTGGGTATCTCTCTATTTTTCTTACTTTCTCTCCTGATAAAACTAATGTGGTAGAATATTAACATGGGGAGAATGTGAATGAGGTATATATAAAACTTTATATTACTACNTGGGTGGGGAAGATCCCCTGGAGAAGGACATGGCAACCCACTCCAGTATTCTTGCCTTGGAAATCCCACAGACAGAGGAGCCTGGAGGGGTACAGTCCACGGGGTGACAAAGAGTCATTCATGACTGAAGCAGCTGAGTACATGTTGAAGACGTGGTGCCTTTCAGCACTCAAGTTCTGTGGCTTTAAGAAGTATGATATTCTTATAACGATCTAATTTCATTTAAAAGAAATAAAATAGGTAACCTGATTGAATGTTTCTGAGCCTGACCATTTGTTTTGGGGTCTTTCACCCGAATTTCTATGCTGGGTTTCCCAGGTGGCACCCAGCTGTCAATGTAGGAGACGTGGGTTCCAATACTGGGTCAGGAAGATCCCCTCGAGTAGGAAATGGCAACCCACTCCAATATTCTTGCCTGGAAAATTCCATGGACAGAGGAGCCAGGTGGGCTACAGTCCATGGAGTCGCAAAGAGTCAGTCATAACTGAACGACTGAACACACGCATATAAAATGAAAAGGAAGGAAGTAGGACCACTCCTGAGATCCAGGGCAAACATCATGGCGAAAATTAAACCTTCCTGTAGGCTGGTCTATAGACAAGGTTTGGCTGCACCAGGTGAGTAGTGGGATGCAGGATTTTTAGCTGTGGCATGCAAACCCTTAATTGCAGCATGTGGGGTTTAGTTCCCTGATCATGGATTGAATCTGAGTCCTCTGCACTGGGAGCTCAGAGTCTGAACCACTGGACCACTAGCAAAGTTCCTAGACTTTCATTTAAGAGTAAAACATTTGATTAACCCATGTGATGGGATTTTATTTGATGTTCTATAAACTTAGTAGAGGGCTTCCCCAGTGGCTCAGTGGTAAAGAATCCATGTGCAAGGGAGCAGCCACAGGAGACTTGGGTTCCATCCCTGAGTTGGGAAGATCCCCTGGAGGAGGGCATGGCAACCCACTCCTTATTCTTGCTTGGAGAATCCTATGCGCAGGGGCACCTGGTGGGCTAGAGCCCATATTGTCAGAAGAGTCAGACACAACTGAAGCAACTTAGCAGACACGTGCATGCAAACTCGCTAGAAAAGAGGATGGGGCTGAAGGTCAAGATTTTTCCCCATTGTTCTGACACTCTGCTCATTCTCTGTGGACATGTACCATGAAACTGATCTGTTTTTCAGAGTTGTGGATTATATAGTGGCAATATTTCAAGTTCTTGTTGATATCAAGAACACACCTAAATCTTTTACCGTGCGTACGTGCATGCTAGGTCATCTTAGTCGTGTCCGACTCTTTGCGACCCCATGGACTGTAGCCCACCGGGCTCCCCTGTCCCTGGGATTCTCCAGGCAAAAATACTGGAGTGGTTTGCCATGCCCTCCTCCAGGAGATCTTTCCTATCCAGGGATCAAAACTGTGTTTTTTATGTCTTCTGCATAGGTAGGTGGGCTCTTTACCACCAGTGCCACCTGGGAAGCCCAAAACTTTTTATAGTATTCTATTGTTATTCACTAGAGAACGAAATGGCAACCCACTCCAGCTCTTGCCTAGAGAATCCCGTGGACAGAGGAGCCTGGTGGACTGCTGTCCATGGGGTTGCACAGAGTTGGACACGACTGAAATGACTTAACGTGCATGCATTGTTATTCACAGATTTGTTTTCCATTATTTCAGTTACCTATGATCAACTTTGGTCTGAAAATATTAAATGGAAAATTCCAGAAATAAATAATTCATATTTTAAGTTGAACAAAATTTTCTGTAGCTGGATAAAATCTTCTACCATCCTGCTTCATTCCACTTGAGCTTATTCCTGCATCTGGCATATTCATGCTGTGTATGTGAGGAAGACACTTAGTAGCCATCTTGGTTATCAGATCCATTGTATCACAGTGCTCCTGTTCAAGCAGCCTTTATTTTACTTAATAATGGTCCCAAAGCATAAGAGCAGTGATGCTGGAAATTCAGATAATCCCTTACTGTGCCTAATTTATAAGTTAACTTTATCATAGCTATGTCTGTATAGGAAAAAAACCAGTATACATAGGGTTATGTACTATCTGAGGTTTCACGCAAACACTTGAGGGTGCTGGAATTTAACCTGTGCAGATAAGGGGAGACTACTATGAATCCAATTATTCTCAAATCTCCAAAGGTTTCTTTCATTAAAAATTCATCAATTTTTGTTCTTATTTCAAAGCACATTTTTCCTAGTTAAAATAGCTTTATCTCCCAATAATAAAAATAACACTGATAAATCGTGAAAAACTAAAATAATATTAAAAGTAAAATAAACTGAAGATTACCATGGCTAGCTGTTGGTGAATATAGATATCTTTCTATAAAATTACATAGACAGATATTATTAATGTAAAATTTACATTGTCATGCTGTATATAGATATATATTCTATAACCAATGTTTTCACTAGGTGATATGACAAAAACATCTGTCATGCCAATAATTAAAAATCTATATTGTAGATACCTGGTTCATAGTTTGGCTATAATACTTATCTATTCATTCATAAGTAAATGTACATTTAGTTTTTCCCCCTAGTTTATTGCTATTATAAAATTGACTTTGATTAACAAATATATAGACACAGCTTTGTGCATATATCTGTTATTGCCTCTAAATATATTCCAGGAAGTAGGGTTGCTAAATTGGGGGATATATTATTTTAAATAACATTGATACATAAATTGTATACTCAACATAGCAACCAACAGAGAATGAGGGCATTTCCTTATACCCGTCCTCTCTAGACTTTCTAATAGATTTTGTTGTTCCTTTAAATATTCCAAAACCTTATTGGCATTGAAGGGGATCAAAATATTCCACCCTCCAAAAAAATGTCATTTTGGCATTGGGATTATTTTGAGCTGAAGGCAATTGGAAAACAGCAAACACAAGCTTGCTGCCCTCCATCCTCCTGCCTGAGAGCAGGACATAAATTTCCCCTTACAAAGGTAATATACATTTCCATTTGTAAAGGTGTTTCCTCTCTTGTATCAGGAAGACCTGAGATAGCACTGAAATGAGTCTGTAGGACGCCTCTTAGTAAACAACCCTTACTTATCATACATTTCCTAGTCATCTTCCACAACTTATTGCTTTTTTTTTTTTTATAAATTTTACATAAATTTCTAGTACACTTTATTGATTTAGAGGCCAAACAAGTTAAGAAAAGGTCTCCTTGAAAATGATACATCCCAGGGCCGTTGAGTGATGTCAGTCACAGGATTTGAGGATGAAAAGGACAGTCTTTGGATGATGTTGTTTAGGATACTTGCTCATTTATTAAAAAGGATCCTTTTGCGCGACGTGGATGGAAGAAGGCAAGAGTGTAGGCCTGTGATGTGTGCTGGGTGGTTGCCATGAGCTTACCCACAAGGGCAGGTGGGTTGGTAAATCAGTGCTGAGTTGGGAAGGGAGAGACACCAGCCTGTCCCACTTGTCTCCTGACGCCAGTAAACTTGATTAGCTGAGCTACTGTCCCTGGAACACACTCTGTGTCCCTTTCTAGTGTGAAGATGATGTTTTGATCTCATGCAATGGGGAACTAGGGTTAGTAGTCAACTTCCGCCCTGATCCAAGCTACAGGACGGCAAGTCAACAGTGTGACTTCCCGCATACCTGGGTTGGCAGGAGGCTCTGATAAAAACTGAAGTCTTACAGCACTGGCTTTGTGAAATATTGTCACTAGTCCAGAGTAAATGAAAATGTGACTCCTTACAAATAATGCTACATCTCTGTTTCTACCTATACCCTCCAGTTAGTGTTTTTAAAAATTAGTTTTCCCCTTTGTCTATACATTTGAAGACTCTGGCTTCATGAAAGGAATTCACCCCAGCATGGCCGCTCTTCCCACTTTGTGCCCTCCATCTCCTGCCCTCCAGCCTTACCCTGACCACCCTCCCCTCTGCCCAGCACCTACGGGCAGGGACCAGGCCATGCGGTAATGAGCAGCGATGCGGTCCTGCCTGGCCTTCTGTTTCTGGGATGTGGCTTTGGACGACGCTGCTAGGATGCTGCAAACAGGACATCTTGGGTCTGGGATGCATGGATGGCAGAGTGGAGCCCCTTTCCTGCCTTACTCCATCAATGCATGGTCTCACTGTGGTAGATCTCAGGGTGGATTTTCAAGGCCTTCTTATCATCTGATCAGCAGATCAAGGATTCCTCTGTGATACCATATTTCATGGATGCCTTTAGGGGGTTGAACTCCTTGTGTAGGAATGGCCGTTCTGGGAGCCTTCCTGTGAGTCTCTGGATTAGCAGAGAGCCTGGGATGCTGAACTCAATCACAGAATCAAGCTTCTCTTTCCTCTTCTTGGTGAGGTCACCAAGCCTTTCTGCCTGCCTCACAGTCTCAGAGAAACCATCTAGAAGAATACTATTCCTGCATGGAGAGATCTCCCAATTCTTCTCAATGAGTTCCGTGGCCATTTTGTCACTCATCAGTTTTCCAGCATCCATAGTTTGCCTTCAGCTTTTCTCCTAGATCTGAGCCAGAAGACCCTTAGCATGTCCCCAGTAGCCAAGTGGGAGACACAGAAGTTTTCAGNACAGGACATCTTGGGTCTGGGATGCATGGATGGCAGAGTGGAGCCCCTTTCCTGCCTTACTCCATCAATGGATGGTCTCACTGTGGTAGATCTCAGGGTGGATTTTCAAGGCCTTCTTATTATCATCTGATCAGCGGATCAAGGATTCCTCTGTGATACCATATTTCATGGATGCCTTTAGGGGATTGAACTCCTTGTGTAGGAATGGCTGTTCTGGGAGCCTTCCTGTGAGTCTCTGAATTAGCAGAGAGCCTGGGATGCTGAACTCAATCACAGAATCAAGCTTCTCTTTCCTCTTCTCGGTGAGGTCACCAAGCCTTTCTGCCTGCCTCACATTCTCAGAGAAGCCATCTAGAAGAATACTATTCCTGCATGGAGAGATCTCCCAATTCTTCTCAATGAGTTCCTTGGCCATTTTGTCACTTATCAGTTTTCCAGCATCCATAGTTGCCTTCAGCTTTTGTCCTAGATCTGAGCCAGAAGACCCTTAGCATGTCCCCAGTAGCCAAGTGGGAGACACAGAAGTTTTCAGNATACGGTCCTGGAATTCTCCAGGCCAGAATACTGGAGAGAGTAGCCTTTCCCTTCTCCAGGGGATCTCTCCAACCCAGGGATCAAACCCAGGTCTCTCGTATTGCAGGCGGATTCTTTACCAACTGAGCCACAAGGGAAGCCCAATTTGTTTTCTATGGTACTACAAATGTAGAGGGTTATATACCTTTGTCTACTGAACCCAGCCATATTCACGTGACTTTCTTTGACCAGTAACATTTTGTCAGACGTGACATGTGGCATTCCATGAAATTGCTTTAGGAACTGGTATTTGGTTCATAACTATCTCTGTTTTCTCTGCATCTGTGATCATGGAAGAATAAGGTGAGATGAAATCTCTGTCAGACTGGTCAGTGAGTGTCCACAGTCAGCAGAGCCCTCTTATGCATATGCAATAATAATGTGAGTAAAAGATTTATTGTTTTAAGCCACTGAGTTTTCAGGCTGTTTAATCTTTGTAGCATAACCTCACGAATCCTGACAGAGTGTCTAAGTAATATTTCTTGAATAAATGAATAATAACCTAATTCCATGGACAGAGGAACCAGGTGGGCTATAGTCCATGGGGCTGCAAAGAATTGGAAATAATTGAGTAATTAACACATAACACACTCACATACACAACCTTTTTTAAATGTCTAATATTCACAGTTGATTTGCTATTTGCTATAGGAAATTAAAAGTTGAATGCTACATTTTGCAAATAATTTATAAATATACTTAAAAAGCATAATTTATAAATTATACATAAAAATCCTTCATCTGATCAGGAACAGTTTCATTGAGTAGTTACTAGGCAACAGGGTTTTTGTAAGATTACAATAAGCATGTGAAAGGAAAGGAATTAATTTACTAATTCTTTAAATATTTACTGAGTGCCTACTGTGAGTCAGACATTTTGTTTAACATTTCCCATTATTCAAATATATAATACACGAGCCTGTTGAGCAGTTATTTTTTAGTTTTCATAGGGAGCTGCCAGGTGAATTCAATCCTAGCATTTAGGGAAGAGACTATATTTTAATCTATTCCATTGTTTCCCTCCCCCAAAGAGGATAAATACCTACTGGGAGACATTTACACTTAAAGACACTCTGATTATTAAGGCAAACTTGACAGCTTAATGTGAGTGGAGAGGATCATTAAAATTTATACACCCACCGATAAGGGCCAGCCAGTTTCTTTCCAGAGCAGAAGTTTATTGAATCAAGAAGTCAGAAAAAGTCAAGGCTGGGAAGAATCAGAGGACACGTCATTGATTATGAGGCTTGGTGAAAAGGAAAGCTCTGGTCCTGAATGGAACTGCAATAGCAGAGGAGCGCAACAGCAGGAAAATAGACAATGTGGTTCAATTAAGACATATGGAAATTTCACCTTCCAAGGCTGAATGCTGTTGAGCTGAGCTGGAAAATGGAAATTGCTTTTTCTTAGAAATGGGGGAGGGGAGTAAATAATTCTGTAAGAGCAAGATGAGCACGGGGTTTGTGTTGGAAGTGATCCTGGAAATCCCTCAAATAACTCTGATTGAGAAACTTGCATAGTGAGCCCTCGTGAACTGGCCAGGCTCACTTACGCAAACAGGTTTTTATGGTCATCCCTACAAAGACAACATCTCCCTCTCAAGACATGACATATAGGATCTTTGTAGGAAATCCACTTGAGAAGATTAGTTATTTGGGTAATTATCAGAATATTTTAAGTAAAACTATATAGCAAGATACAAAAAGCCATGGAGAAGCCATATAAATTATCTGGAGATTCTCATTGCCTTTGATCCTGTCTTTATCTCCTCCATGAAGGACAGAGAACAACTGTACACAGTGTATTCCACTGACTGTAAATTCTACCCACTCTTCTCAGCCTATTTTAAGTTTTACCTCCTTTAAGGATCTTTCCTGCTGCCTTAAGCTGCGTATATTTCTTTCAGTAAACAATTGTAAAATTTGAAATATAACTTATCATGGATGCCCTTTACAACTACATGGAAAGTCCAAAGATAGTAGAACCATTGTCTTACTTTATCCCAAAGCTCAGCATAGTGTTATGTATATAATAAGAGCTTCATTAATATTAATTTGCTTTGATTTTATGTTTTGTTTATAAGATTATAAATTTAAGGTTGTGAGAAATTTCTTTGGCTAATATATGATGCATTTTCTTAAAAAAATGGAAATGTATTAAAGTTTGATGGTCAAGACTTAAACCTACAAGTGGTACTTTTTGAATTTCAATGATAAATACTGCTCAGTTCAGTTCAGTTCAGTCACTCAGTCATGTCTGACTTTTTGTGACCCCATGGACTGCAGCAAGCCAGGCTTCCCTGTCCATCATCAACTCCTGGAGCTTGCTCAAACTCATGTCCATTGAGTTGGTGATGTCACCCATCCATCTTAGTCTCTGTCGTCCCCTTCTCCTCCTGCCTTCAATCTTTTCCAGCATCAGGGTCTTTTCTAATGAGTAGCCTCTTTACATTAGGTGGCCAAAGTATTGGAGCTTCAGCTTCAGCATCAATCCTTCCAGTGAGTATTCAGGACTGATTTCATTTAGGATGGACTGGTTTGACCTCCTTTCAGTCCAAGGAATTCTCAACAGTCTTCTCCAACATCATGGTTCAAAAGCATCAATTCTTCAACATTCAGCTTTCTTTATGGTCCAACTCTCACATCCATACATGACTACTGGAAAAGCCATAGCTTTGACTATACAGACTTCATCAGTAAAGTAATGTCTCTGCTTTTTAATATGCTATATAGGTTTGTCATAGCCTTTCTTCCATGGAGCAGACATCTTTTAATTTCGTGAGTGTAGTCAAAATCTGCAGTGATTTTGGCACCCAAGAAAATAAAGTCTGTCACTGTTTCCATTGTTTCCCCATCTATTTTCCATCAAGTGATGGGACCAGATGCCATGATCTTAGTTTTCTGAATATTGAGTTTTAAGCCAGTTCTTTCACTCTCCTCTTTCACATTCATCAAGAGGCTTTTTAGTTCCTCTTTGCTTTCTGCCATAATGGTGGTGTCATCTGCATATCTAAGGTTATTGATATTTCTCCTCGAAATCTTGAATCAAGCTTGTGCTTCATCCAGCCTGGCATTTTGCAAGATATACTCCTCATGTAAGTTAAAAAAGCATGGTGAAAACATAGAGCCTTGGCATACTCCTTTCCTGATTTTGAACCAGGATGGTGCTCCATGTCTGGTTCTAATTGTTGCTTCTTGACCTGCATACAGGTTTCTCAGGAGGCAGGTAAAGTGGTCTGGTATTCTCATCTCTTTAAGAATATTCCACAGTATGTTGTGATCGACACAAAGGATTTAGTGTAGTCAATGAAGCAGAATTAGATGTTTTTCTGGAATTCTCTTTTCTATGATCCAACAGCTATTGGCAATTTGATCTCTGGTTCCTCTGTCTTTTCTAAATTCAGTTTGAATCTCTAAAGTTCTCGGTTCATGTACTTACTGTTGAAGCCTAGCTTGGAGAAGTTTGATCATTACTTTGCTAGCGTGTGAGATGAGTGCAATTGTGCAGTAGTTTGAGCATTCTTTGGCATTGCCTTTCTTTGAGATTGGAATGAAAATTGACCTTTTCCAGTCCTGTGGCCACTGCTGAGTTTTCAAAATTAGCTGGCATACTGAGTGCAACATTTTCACAGCATCATCTTTTAGGATTTGAAATAGCTCAACTGGAATTCCATCACCTCCACTAGCTTTGTTTGTCGTGATGCTTCCTAAGGCCCAGTTGACTTCACATTCCAGGATGTCTGGCTGTAGGTGAGTTACCACACCATCGTGGTTACCTGGGTCATGAAGATCTTTTTTGTGTTGTTCTTCTGTGTATTCTTGCCACCTCTTCTTAATATTTTCTGCTTCTGTTAGGTCCATACCATTTCTGTCCTTTATTCTGCCCATCTTTGCATGAAATATTCCCTTGTTATCTTTAATTTTCTTGAAGAGATCTCCAGTCTTTTCCATTCTCTTATTTTCCTCTGAAAGGCTTTCTTATTTCTCCTTGCTATTCTTTGGAACTCTGCATTCAATTGAGTATATCTTTCCTTTTCTCCTTTGCCTTTCGCTTCTCTTCTTTTCTCGGCTTTTTGTAAGACCTCCTCAGACAACCATTTTGCCTTTTTTATATTTCTTCGTGGGGATGGTTTTAATCATAGCCTCCTGTACTATGTCATAAACCTCCATCCATGTTCTTCAGGCACTCTATCAGATCTAATCCCTTGAATCTATTTGTCACTTCCACTGTATAATTGTAAGGGATTTGATTTAGGTCATACCTGAATGGTCTAGTGGTTTTCCCTACTTTCTTCAATTTAAGTCTGAATTTGGCAATAAGGAATTCATGATCTAAGCCACAATGAGCTCTTGATCTTGTTTTTTTGTTTGTTTTTGTTTTTGCTGACTGTATAGAGCTTCTCTATCTTTGGCTGCAAAGAATATAATCAATCTGGCTTTGGTATTGACCATTTCATGATGTCCATGTGTAGTCGTCTCTTGTGTTGTCGAAAGACACTGTTTTCTATGACCAGTGCATTCTTTTAGTAAAACTCTATTAGCCTTTGCTCTGCTTCATTTTGTACTGCAAGGTCAAACTTGCCTGTTACTACATGTATCTCCTGAATTCCTACTTTCGCATTCCAGTCCCCTGTGATGAAAATGACATCTTTTTTTGTGGGTATTAGTTCTAGAAGTTCTTGTAGATATATACTGCTAGAGATGTTTTTTTAGGTAGCCATTCTTTCAGTAGAAATTTTATTTTCAGAAACAAAAATCAGCCTCTAGAAAATGCTCATCAGACTTTAGAATGGTGACTTTAATCTCTTTAACAGTGTTTGTCTATGTATAAAAGAAAGTGCTTCCTGGAATTTCCATACTTGGTACCAGAGCACCAAACTTTTAGGCATTTTCATTAGCTAAAATTCAAAGAAGCAGTCAAAGAGATAGTTTGAAATGGGAACCCCTCTTTTTGGTCCCTGACTGTTGCTGTGGTTGTGGTTGCTATATTTGCTCCTGTTGCCTGCAACCATGGCATTGGCAGTACAAAAGTCAGTTAAGTACCATAAGCTGAAAATAACATGGTTAAGAGCCATGTTTGATGTTCATATGATTTTTGTTTTTTGGTATCTCTGTGCAGACCCATCTGTTTGATGGCAGAATGCCTACACACAAGGTAGTATGCCTTCTCTTTGGAGGGTAATAAAGCTAATTAAGAGTGGTTCTCAGTGGGAAAACTGCCAAATGTTACAAGGACCATCTTGTTGAGGCTTCTCTTTTGTCTCTCTATTTCCACATTGAATATAAAGACTCCTTGAATCGATCTAATTCCTGGATTTTCCTTTTTCTTCTTTTTTTCTGGCAGGAACTACTTGGACATAGGCTATAAATTGAGGAACATATCAAAAGGACATCTTTAAAGGATACTATGGGCAGTGTATATTAATCACANGGATTTGATTTAGGTCATACCTGAATGGTCTAGTGGTTTTCCCTACTTTCTTCAATTTAAGTCTGAATTTGGCAATAAGGAATTCATGATCTAAGCCACAATGAGCTCTTGATCTTGTTTTTTTGTTTGTTTTTGTTTTTGCTGACTGTATAGAGCTTCTCTATCTTTGGCTGCAAAGAATATAATCAATCTGGCTTTGGTATTGACCATTTCATGATGTCCATGTGTAGTCGTCTCTTGTGTTGTCGAAAGACACTGTTTTCTATGACCAGTGCATTCTTTTAGTAAAACTCTATTAGCCTTTGCTCTGCTTCATTTTGTACTGCAAGGTCAAACTTGCCTGTTACTACATGTATCTCCTGAATTCCTACTTTCGCATTCCAGTCCCCTGTGATGAAAATGACATCTTTTTTTGTGGGTATTAGTTCTAGAAGTTCTTGTAGATATATACTGCTAGAGATGTTTTTTTAGGTAGCCATTCTTTCAGTAGAAATTTTATTTTCAGAAACAAAAATCAGCCTCTAGAAAATGCTCATCAGACTTTAGAATGGTGACTTTAATCTCTTTAACAGTGTTTGTCTATGTATAAAAGAAAGTGCTTCCTGGAATTTCCATACTTGGTACCAGAGCACCAAACTTTTAGGCATTTTCATTAGCTAAAATTCAAAGAAGCAGTCAAAGAGATAGTTTGAAATGGGAACCCCTCTTTTTGGTCCCTGACTGTTGCTGTGGTTGTGGTTGCTATATTTGCTCTTCTTGCCTGCAACCATGGCATTGGCAGTACAAAAGTCATTTAAGTACCATAAGCTGAAAATAACATGGTTAAGAGCCATGTTTGATGTTCATATGATTTTTGTTTTTTGGTATCTCTGTGCAGACCCATCTGTTTGATGGCAGAATGCCTACACACAAGGTAGTATGCCTTCTCTTTGGAGGGTAATAAAGCTAATTAAGAGTGGTTCTCAGTGGGAAAACTGCCAAATGTTACAAGGACCATCTTGTTGAGGCTTCTCTTTTGTCTCTCTATTTCCACATTGAATATAAAGACTCCTTGAATCGATCTAATTCCTGGATTTTCCTTTTTCTTCTTTTTTTCTGGCAGGAACTACTTGGACATAGGCTATAAATTGAGGAACATATCAAAAGGACATCTTTAAAGGATACTATGGGCAGTGTATATTAATCACACTCATTCTGAAAGAAAATTATCAATGAAATCACATACAGTCTAGAAAGATAAAGTCATTTTTCTTTAGATTCATCTTTTCTTACTCAATATATTTCAGCAGAAGGAGTACTCAAGCACATGTAAATAAAACAAGCTATGAAATGCATAAAGACATAGAGACCAGTGAATAACCAGTAGCTTAATTAAATCACTATAGGTACAAGGTTGATCAGGTGAAAATGTAATACACTAGAAGCCAGACTTCTAAGCCATAGATCACGAGGTCAGAAAGAAATCTAGTGAGGTGTCAGTGACAAAAGGAAAGATAATCATAAAAGCACCTGCAGCTAGATAGAGAAGGCTAAATGTTATGAAGTTACTCATCTTTGTTAGGAGTTTTAGAAATTAAACTGAAATCAATGTATATTTATAAAACATTTATTCATGCTGGATGATGGTAGTGGAGGACTATTGGGAGGATACTAGAATAAACCTCAACATTGGCCCTTAAGGACCATATAATCTAATAAAGTAAGCTTAAAAAAAATTACTTTTGATGTAAGATAGAGCAATCTATACACGCTAAATAATGGAAAATAACATGTTTTGGAAACACAAAGGAGGAAATATTTATGATCATTTCACCATGGAAGGCTTCCAAAGAAGAGGTCACAGATGAGTTGAGTTTTTAAGGAAACAATGTTTTCCAGTTAGCAAAGAATAAATGGGAACCAAGAGGAAATACTAAGCTAAAGGTCACTGTGAGTAAAGGAATGGAGGTTAAGTTTTGCTCTTGAAGGGTTAAAAGATGCTTGCTCCTTAGAAGAAAAGCAATGACAAACCTAGACAGTGTATTAAAAAGCAGAGACATCACTGCCAACAAAGGTCTATATAGTCAAAGCTATGGGTTTTCCAGTAGTCATGTATGAATGTGAGAGCTGGAAAAAGACTGAGCACCAAAGAATTGATGTTTTTGAACTGTGGTGCTGGAGAAGACTCTTGAGAGTCCCCTGGACTGCAAGATCAAACCAGTGCATACGAAAGGAAATCAGTCCTGGATATTCATTGGAAAGACTGATGCGGAAGCTGAAGCTCCTACTTGGGCCACCTGACGGAAAGAGCCAACTCATTGGAAAAGACCCTGAGGCTGGGAAAGGTTGAAGGCAGGAGAAGGGGAAGATAGAGGATGAGATGGTTGGATGGCATCACTGACTCAATGGACATGAGTTTGACAAAGTTCAGGTGATTCTGAAGGACAGGGAGGCCTGGTGTGCTGCAGTCCACGGGGTCACAAAGAGTCAGACATGACTGAGCGACTGAACAACAGGAGGAAATACTAAGCTAAAGGCCATCATGAGTGAAGGAATGGAGGTTAACATTTGCTTTTGAAGGGTTTTCACCATGAGAAATCTTGAAAGTGTTACCAAATCAAACTTGGTTCTACTCAACAATTCACAGTAAAGCCAGTCTGTGGATATCAGGTTGTAGTCAAAGAGAGGGTAATGTTTATTGTAAAGTGCCTAACCAGGAGTCTAGGGCATCTAATCCTGGAAAAACAAACTCCCCAGTGGGTTTCAGGGAAGCATTTTTAAAGGCAAGGTGAAAAGGAGAGTCTTGGGTATGTGATGTGCTTGTGCGCAGCTCTCTGATTGGTGGATGGTGAGTATGAGGGTGGTATCATAGAGCTTAACATTATGAGTCCTCTGGTTTCAGAGAGTGTGGCATCTATGTGCTCATGGTCATCAAGGAGCTAATTTTGGACGTTTGGTGGGGGTTTTAGCATCATAAACTTAGGAAATGTGCATCAGATACTTATCTAGGTACTTTTCAGAGGAACTAATGATTCTATGACTTCCATATGGTTGATTTACTGTTTAAATCCTTACCAGAGCCCTGACCCAACTGCTGTTTTTGTTTCCATATGTCCATGTCCTTTCAATCCTTAATTCCTGAGCCAGGTTCTTGTGACTCAGAGGAGGCCTGGCAGATTGTAGTTTTCTACAAACAGGAGACAGGCAGAGGACGTGGGGGGAAGGGTGTCCCAGGAAGGCCTGAACGGTCCTGCACACTTCCCAAAGCAGTGGGGATACAGCACAGGCTAAGTGTGAACAGCAGAGAGTCAGAACAGTTATTTTAGAAAGATAACTTTGGCAGCAGCATGAAACACATTTAGGAGAGGTGAGAAACTCGAATTATAGGTGACTGTTTCCCCTGAAACAGTCAGGGGAAAGTTATGGTGACAAAATCCCTCCTTGGTACTATCTGCCACTTGGAAGGTATAAATCTCTTTGAAACCATCCAGTCCAGTTTGAGTGAGCAGACAAGAAATTTGAACTTTAGATGCAGATTGGTTAGCTGAACAGATCTTAATAGAAGAGCAAGAGTTGTAAACATTGTATATACTTTACATACCATGGAATGAAATAGAGGAGCTTTATATAAAATATAGATAGTAATAATATAAAAGTCAATATATGCATTATATTTCTTGATGTGGTAACAGCCACCATACATGATTATATTTCTTAAACATTTTTTCCTATAGTGAATGGTAAGTGAAGTCAACTAGGCTTTATTCCACTTTGCTTCTTAGAATAATTTACATAACGGGCTTATGAAAGAGGAGAGACATAAAAAAAAATAAAAAAAGTTAAGTAATGAAAAATAAATCTGATCACCCAACCGTCAGAAATAAGGGAAAGAAGGAGATTTAAAAGCAGGTAGCAGTACTTGTAGGCGTATCTGATAGAGATTGAGAGAAGGTCTTTTTAACTTCACTTTACCATTTACCACATTTCAAGATGAAATTTGCCAATGACATCACCTTCCTCAAAAGTGGTTATATTGCCTCAGGGAGCTTATCTGAGCCTGAGGTTGCCCAGTGGAGACGAGAACGGAAAGGTTAGATAAGTGTGCCTGTTTTAGCAATGTATAATTCTGTGAAAATCCAAGGTCTTATAGTATTGTTAATTAATAGCTTCATGAATTCCACGTCAGCCTTTTTCCCATAGGTTTTACTCCTTTGTGCTTCTGCACTCTCATGCCAGGTAACCCAAGTGTATTAACATTTAATGCATGGTGGATGTGTATCCATGAAGAAGCCTATTTGGAGTAAGCAGATTTGAATTACAAGAAGCCAGAACTGTATTATGCAAATGTCCCATTAAAATTACCCTAAAATTGAATTTAAATTACACCTTTCCACATAGAATTAGGCTTTGAAAATGCAGATAGATTTGAAATGCACTGGGTATTGAAAGATCTTTGTGGCTCTGCCTTTNAAAATAAATCTGATCACCCAACCGTCAGAAATAAGGGAAAGAAGGAGATTTAAAAGCAGGTAGCAGTACTTGTAGGCGTATCTGATAGAGATTGAGAGAAGGTCTTTTTAACTTCACTTTACCATTTACCACATTTCAAGATGAAATTTGCCAATGACATCACCTTCCTCAAAAGTGGTTATATTGCCTCAGGGAGCTTATCTGAGCCTGAGGTTGCCCAGTGGAGACGAGAACGGAAAGGTTAGATAAGTGTGCCTGTTTTAGCAATGTATAATTCTGTGAAAATCCAAGGTCTTATAGTATTGTTAATTAATAGCTTCATGAATTCCACGTCAGCCTTTTTCCCATAGGTTTTACTCCTTTGTGCTTCTGCACTCTCATGCCAGGTAACCCAAGTGTATTAACATTTAATGCATGGTGGATGTGTATCCATGAAGAAGCCTATTTGGAGTAAGCAGATTTGAATTACAAGAAGCCAGAACTGTATTATGCAAATGTCCCATTAAAATTACCCTAAAATTGAATTTAAATTACACCTTTCCACATAGAATTAGGCTTTGAAAATGCAGATAGATTTGAAATGCACTGGGTATTGAAAGATCTTTGTGGCTCTGCCTTTGCAGCCCGAAGAAAGGTAATGGGCAACAAGACAATTCAAAGAAAAAGAGACAGAAGCACATGGAAAGAGCCTAATAGGAACGGGGATCAAAGAATCATTAACAGCTGATGCAACATTTTAAAGCACAAACTTTTCCTACATATTTCATTAACAATAATATTATTACATTGCTGCCATGCCTTTATATTTCTTCCCTTGGAGAATATGTTGCCAGTAAGCACTTTGAGTATAGTAGTATAGAAATTACAGTCTTTCTATTATACTTATCAAGACCATTTACTTGGTCTTTTAAAACAGGCTTAATTTACCTGAAGATAATTACTTGTCTTATGTTTGGGAAAAATCTCCATTATTCAAAGGCAAAATATTTTCATTGTTATGAAAGACAAAAATAAAGATATCTTATTTAGGAGTAAATCATGGGTATGGAAGGTAATAATACCCTTTAAACCTCACTGTTCTTAAATCATTGGAATTATGCAAATATTTAAATGCTATAAATTGGATGAAAGGTTTGATTTCAGTTAGATATGGATAGCACACTTTGATAAAGAGGCGCAGCCTTTCAGGGCATAATCCAGTTTTTGGAAAGAAGTTTTTTTCCTGTTCTTTCTCAGTCATCTCTGAATATGCCTTTAAGGACAATCCAGTCAATAAAGTCCAATCTGGTCTGTTGGGGTAGTACAGGGCACCTGCAGCAGTTGCCTCCAATTTCCTGTAGCTGGATGCTACTACTACAATCAGTCATGTCCGACTCTTTGTGATCCCATGAATCGCAGCACGCCAGGCCTCCCTGTCTGTCACCAACTCCCAGAGTTCACTNAGTTGGTGATGGACAGGGAGGCTGGGAGTGCTGTTATTCAATGGGTGGCAAAGAGTCGGACACGACTGAGCGACTGAACTGAACTGAACTTTCAGTTCTTGGTTCCAGCTTGAGAAAACTGTCATTTTCAGGATGTTGGCACAGAGTATGACTTCCCTATTCAAGTGTAATCCTACTCTCTTTCACAGCATAGAGAGTTCATATTTGAACTTTTGTAATTCCCATAGAATGCCACAACCACAGCTATCATGTAATAATAACTCTGAAATCTGGTTATCATGTTAGTATTCCCTCTCTCTCTATTTATAAACATGGAGCAATTTTCTGATTACTTGAGTCTTCTTGCAAATTTCTTTTATTTCTGATTTCTTAATGGATTCTATTAACCTAGTTAGAAATGTATTTTCTAGCATGGAGGTAAAATTTCAAATACTTTTTGTCACATAAATGAGTGACACATTCACAGAGACTCATATTCACAAAAGCACTGATATTGAATAGAGTCCAGTTTTCTCAGCGTGTCCCATTTCAATAGTTAGCAAAACCTCCATCTTAAATAGCTGGTTGGTTGTAGAACTAATTATATTGAGATTAGCCAGCATCTGGAGTCTGAGTTGCTCAGGAAGCTGGAGGATTAACTATTTAGAGGCTCAGCTGCAAAAGCAAGAATAATGCACTAGCCCTTGTAAAAGCTGCAGTAAAACACAACTTCAGGGACTTTTCTCACAGTCCAGTGTTTAATACTCCACTCTTCCACTGCAGGGGATGCAGGTTCAATCCCTAGTCAGGAAACTAAGGTCCTGCATGCTGTGCGGTGCAGCCAAAACAAAAAAAAAGCTGGTCAATATAGAGTATTGAGCCCTAATTCATACCAAATATCATTTCAAAATCTTGTCAGTCAAATTTCTATCCATAACCTGTGATAGTTTTGAGACCAAGAATTAATAGCTCACTACAAAGTAATGTTTTATTGAAGGGACCTCAAGTGAGGAGATTGGCCTGGGCGCCTTAATGAACATGTGTGCATGTCCAGTACGTCTGTCCTAACTTGATGAAAGAAACCAGCCATAACACTCAACCTGACCCCTCAGTCCTTGTCAGTATTTAACATGGAAAACTATCTCATCAGGCTTAGTTTAGTGGTTCACTCATAGAAGATCATGTTGTATTATAGTCATTTATGTACATGGCAGCCCACTCAGTGATGAACTGTGCCTCATTGCTTATTCTCAAGCATGTTTCACAGGACTAGGTATATAGTCTACTATCATCCATTTGGTCTCTTGACTATTATGGTCTACTGAATAAGCTTAAACAGTCACTTTCTACCCAGAATCTTAATTGTCCCTACACCAAACCTTAACACTCCCCATTTCATATTTTCTTCTTCTCAGTTCCTTTATTCATTCAGTGACTATATTCCTTGGTTTCTTTTCATAGTCTTAGAAACTCATAAGCTATTAAATATACATGCACAGCTGTCTTCATTTAACTGAAATTATATTTATTATTGGAATCTAAAAATAAAAAGATAATAAATAATCTTTGTCTTGAATGTACATCATTTTCCCCATTATAGGGCATTTAATATAGAATTTTCTATTTTTTGTGATGCCAAATCATTATAATACTCTTGTTATTTTTTTCTCTCAACCTCATCTCCACTTGAAAGAATATTACCAATTATAAAATTAGAATTGGTAGTAGGAATAGTATAGCAAACAGAATAAACTGAATGAATTGAGATTGTAGCTTTGAGGCTAATACTTATTATTATGTTTATGAACTGAAGGGATATTTTCATTTTTTGAAAGAATATGTTTTTATAGAATCATCATGTAGCTATGGAGAAAAAGTATCTTTAGTGCTTTCTTCATTATTACTTTCTAAAATATGACTTTGAATTAATCTTACCTGGGTTTACTTTCTTCTCTCTCTCACTATAGCTCATTCCCTTATACTTAACCTCTCATTTGTTTTCCTCATTTCTAAAGTAGGAAAGCGAGTAATAACAGCTATGTTTCAAGGGCAATGTGAAGATTAAATTAAGCAAAGCAAATTCTTCTAACTGTACAATGATATACAAGTATATTTCTGTTATTTCCATTGTAGACATGCTTAGATATTATAAGATACACAAGGGACAAGTCTTATTTGGCAGCTGTCTTGTAACTCCAAATAAATTTATTTGTCATGTATTTATTGAGAGATTTACAGCCTCTAGAGAATTTTTTCTGTGAGAGTGATGCTTTTGATTTTTCTTTTGTTCTTTTCCCCTCACTCTGGCTAGTTGAAATCTCCAAAGACAAATAATGTCCTTGGCTGGGCAGTTACGATGTAACTGAAGTTTCCAGGGATTTCTATTGTATGGATTCAGCACTTATGGAAATTCAGTTTTAAAATGGAAAATATCCCTTAACTAGAGAAATATCTGCTTAAAGTTTCTGGTTTAGAAATGATGACTGTCCTGAGGTCTGACATGCATTGCTGCCTTTGCTTTCTCTATGTTTTTCTATGTTTTAGGTCTATTTTCCTGGCCTAATGAGATTGCAAGCACCCCAGTGTCATTTTTATTTCTAGTATGTTGGTCTCCATGAGATGCTTTGATTTTGTTTAGTGACAATGAAATAATAGCAATGATAATGACAGTCTTAGTTTAAATGTCGTCAAGTGGTACAGTTGAGAATTTAATTGATAGAAATGATATTTTTATCACCGTGAAATAAATTATGTACAGGGAGATCTATTTTGGAAATAACCTTCCATAATAGAAAGGCTCTTTTGTACAGTACTCTTCAAATTTGGTTGAAAAATCACTCGAGGACACCAAAAAAAAAAAAAAAAGTTTCTTTAGAATAAAGCTGTATTTTTATTTCATTTCATATGGTCTATTGACTAGCCTTGTCACATCTGAGTGGTATATCTTCTTTAAAACTACTAACAATACATATATAGAACTATGACGTGAAATGTATATGAATATTTGAAGTAGAGAAAAGCAGTAATTATTTAACTTAAAGAAATGACAGAGTTTTATAGTGCTTGCTATAAAGTAACAAACTATATCCAGAGACTATTATTTAAAAGTTATTATCATACCATCATGATCTCTTCTGCACTTGCATTATTTTGCCACAAAACTCTAAAAAAAAGTTTTTAAGTTTCATGGCAGGCAGTAGATAATGATTATATTCAAGAATAAGAAATATTTGAAATTGATTTACATACTGATTTTTAGTGATCAAAATGAGTGTGAGATCTCTAGTTTTACCCTGTTACTTTGGAGGTTTTCAGAACAACTGCTCTCAGATATTCACATTTAAACTGAAAAACAGCATGATTGATTAGTCATTGAGTTGTTCATGCTGGGCCAGAAAATTTATCATGGAGACTTAGTTCTGAAATGAAGTTGAGCAAGAAATGCCTTTCAGAAAGTTTTAAGAAAATATTTTGACAGCTTTCCTTTGAGAAATGAGAATATCAAGCTGTAAACTTGTTAATGACAGAAATGAAATACCATGCCTAACCAGATCAGTACTTATAATTGCTCATAACATTTTTACTCTGAGTGTACTCAGACCTAAAGTTATTTTTCCCGTCAAGTTTTTATTTAAATGGAAATTTACATTTTATAATGTGAAAAACATCCCACATACTTTTGAGCTCCATTGACCAAAATCTCAACATATATTTTATTACATTTTCGTGACAATAACTATATGTAGCTACAATTTTTCATGTATTCTTTCAGCCTTTTTAGTCACTGATATTTGTATGAATTTTATGTAAAATACTGCATGAAGTCCTACATATATGGAATATACACTATATTCATGGTAGGAACTTGGTACCAATAGAAAGCGATTCCCTGGTGGCTCAGCTGGTAAGAATCCGCCTGCAATGTTGGCGACCTGGGTTGGATCCGTGGGTTGGGAAGATCCCCTGGAGAAGGCAACAGCTACCCACTCCAGTATTTTGGCCTGGAGAATTCCATGGACTATAGTCCATGGATTTGCAAAGAGTTGGACACAACTGAGTGACTTTCACTTTCACTTTCAGACCCCCTGTGGATAAACTGTTACTGTTACCATTAGAAGGATAGCTATTTTAAATAACCATCTCTAGGAGCTAACTATTATGTTTTTAACTATTTAACACATAGGTATTATGTGTTTAGAAGAGCATAGCAAAAGAGGAAATAGAGAGAGGGAAACAGATAAATCTTGGAAGAGTTTTGTTTTAAGCTTACTCATAAGCCACTGAACAATACAACAAGATAAATATAAAATTGTGAAAGTGAAAATCACTCAGTCATGTCCGACTCTTTGCAACCCCATGGACTGTAGCCTGCCCTGCTCCTCTGTCAGAATACTGGCTTGAGATCAAACCTAGGTCTCCTGTATTGCAGGTGGATTCTTTACCATCTGAGTCATCAGGGAAGCCCAAAATATCAAATTAATTTAAGCTGATTTATGGAATAACATCACAGAGGATATCGAGTAGAGTTAAAGTGTGTATTTAGACTTTCAACAAATGATGCTGGAAAAATGACATCTGTAGAGAAGAGATGAAGCCTGACCCATACCATGAACCACATTAAAAATGACCATGAAATACAAGTACCAGAGTGCATGCTAAGTCACTTCAGTCATATCCAACTCTTTATGATCTTATGGACTGTAGCCCACCAGGCTCCTCTGTCCATGGGATTCTGCTGGCAAGAATGCTAGAGTTGGTTGCCATGTCCTCCTCCAGGGGATCTTCCNACCACATTAAAAATGACCATGAAATACAAGTACCAGAGTGCATGCTAAGTCACTTCAGTCATATCCAACTCTTTATGATCTTATGGACTGTAGCCCACCAGGCTCCTCTGTCCATGGGATTCTGCTGGCAAGAATGCTAGAGTTGGTTGCCATGTCCTCCTCCAGGGGATCTTCCCAACCCAGGGATCAAACTCGCATCTCTTATGTCTTCCTCATTGGCAGGCAGGTTCTTTACCTCTAGTGCTACCTGGGAAGCCCCAAGTACCAGAGACCTAGATGTCAAACTTTAAAACTATAAACGTCAAAGGAGAAAATCTTTGTATATTTGGCTCAGGTAAAGATGCATTAAACACCAAACCAAAAGTATGATCCATAAAAGAAATCAGTCCTTATCAGAGGTAAAAAAAGAAATCTACTTATAAAGGAACTGTTAGTATAATAAAAAGACAAGCTCAGATTAGAAGATAGTATTTGTACAACTTATATCTGATAAGGGGCTTCTATGCAGAATATGCAAGCTCTGGGGGTTGGTGATAGACAGGGAGGCCTGGTGTGCTGCAGTCCATGGAACTGCAGAGTCAGACATGACTGAGAGACTGAGCTGAACTGATGCAGAATGTATATACTGTAGATAACTCCAAAATAATAGTAAGAAAATGAACAAAAAACCCACANGAATATGCAAGCTCTGGGGGTTGGTGATAGACAGGGAGGCCTGGTGTGCTGCAGTCCATGGAACTGCAGAGTCAGACATGACTGAGAGACTGAGCTGAACTGATGCAGAATGTATATACTGTAGATAACTCCAAAATAATAGTAAGAAAATGAACAAAAAACCCACAATGAAAATGTGAAAGAATTTGAACAGATATTCACCAAACAATACACAAATGGCAAATAAGCACATGAAAAAAATTGCTAAACACAACTAGTCATTACAAAAATGTAAATGAGATATCTCTACATAACAATTAGATAAAATAAACATACCAGGCAATACATAAAGCTGATGAAAATGCAGAATAAGTAGAACTCACACACATTGTTGGTATAAATAAAAATTGCACAGCCACTTTAGAAAAGAGATTGGCAGTTTTGCATAAAGTTAAGCATATACCCCATCCATCCTACATCCAAGTATTTAACTAAGAGAATGAAAAGTTATGATCATCCTAAAACCTGTACATGAATCGTTATGGCAGTTTTATTCATGACTATCAAAAACTGGCAACAACTCAAGTTCCTTCTGCTGATAAACAGATAAACAATAACATATCCATATAATGGAATGCTGCTCAGAAAAATAAATAAATAAAATAAAATGAAAACAAACTGATACTCAACATCACAGATAAATCTCCAATTATGGTATGTGAAAGAAGCCATACTCATAAGGCTACATAATATTTGATTCCATTTGTATGACATTCTGACAAAAAATATGCGAATCAAAAACAAACAGACCAGTGGTTGCCAGGGGCTGAGAGTGGAAAGGTGTTGACTCTAAAGGGTACAAGAAAATTTGGGGGGATGATGTAAATGATCTGTATTTTCTATGTAGAGATGATTCCCTGAGGCATTGGCCACAATGATAGAACTGATAGAGCTGTATGTTTGAAAGGGTGAACTCCACTGCATTTCCCAATAAACCTGACTCCCTCTCCTCCAAAAGAAAAGTGACTTGGTTATCATTGGTATATCCAGGGATATAGCTAGTTATCTTGATTACTACTGAACCATACCACTTGGACACAAAATAGCTGTTGATAGCAAAGTTTCTCTTCATAGACTTACTCCAGTTAATAGATACAAAAAAAATGATAGAACAATAGTGTTTTGCAAATGTTTGCAGCTCTAACCAAGAGGGCTAACAGCCTCGGTAGGAAGGCCAGAGGTCCCCAAGTGGCAGGGGGAAATGAACTGCCAGTGGCAGAGTTTTCTCTTTTTCTTTTCTCTTTTAATCTTGTGTTGCCATGACGACACCTGGTTCTGCCAGAACTTAACTTTATCTCAAACCTTGAGCTAACCAATGTGTTTTTCTTATGGAAATGTTTTTATCTTACGCTATATTAACGAAACCCTATTTGCTTGGAAATATGCTTTTTTCAAGACTTATGTCAATTGTTTTATGGCCCATGACTCCCCTTTCTATTTCAGAATGCACGTTGTGGGAGAGGGGCCTGGTGCTACTCTCTCAGTCTTGACATATTTCTTTTGTCTGATTAGCAGCTTACTAACAGGTATGAAGCGCCTTGCTAAAAACTAACAAGGGGGCACTCTTTTTGTCCCCTTCTGATGTCAATGTCAGAAGCTTTCTCTGTCTCCTTTTACACTTTAATAAAACTTTGCTGTACAAAAACTCCAAGTGTTCAAGCCTCACCTCTGGATTGAATTTCTCTCCTCTGGAGGCCACAGATTCCGGCGTCATTCATGGCTTGCAGCAGCAACCTTTCATAATCATGAGTGGCACCCCACTCCAGTACTCTTGCCTGGAAAAACCCATGGATGGATGAGCCTGGTGGGCTATAGTCCATGGGGTCGCTGAGAGTCCGGCATGCCTGAGCGACTTCACTTTTCCTTTTCACTTTCATTCGTTGGAGAATGAAATGGCAACACACTCAAGTGTTCTTGTCTGGAGAATCCCAGGGCTGGAGGAGCCTGGTGGGCTGCCATCTATGGGGTCGCACAGAGTCGGACATGACTGAAGTGACTTAGCAGCAGCAGCAGCAGCAGCAGTGGCTTCTAACAGTACATAAAGAGGATACACCAAATATAATCACTTCCTGAAAGAAGAATACACATCCTCTATTAACACATCTTGCTAAAAAAAGTGAAATCGAATTAAGCCTTTATATGCAAATACCCAATTTATGGGAAATATAGAGGAGAGACNGTGGCTTCTAACAGTACATAAAGAGGATACACCAAATATAATCACTTCCTGAAAGAAGAATACACATCCTCTATTAATACATCTTGCTAAAAAAAGTGAAATCGAATTAAGCCTTTATATGCAAATACCCAATTTATGGGAAATATAGAGGAGAGACAAACACATTAAACTTCATCTTGAAGACATGATAAATAAACTTCAGACTCTGGAAACCCTACAGGAAAGCTGTAGGTTAAGAGAGACATAGAGACATGAAGGACAGATTAACCAATTTCAATGCGTCAACCTTATTTGGACCCTGATTCAGACATATAAATTTAAAAAAAATAAAGACTTTCAAGAGATAATGGAAATTTGATGAACACAAGATGGTCAAACTTTTAAAAAGTGATAATGATGTCTTCTTCTTCTTTTTTTTTTTNCTTCAATTTTTTAATGATAAAATATTAAATATAAAATTTGTAGATTAAGCCTTGAACTTAAATTTTCTGATCTATAAATGATGATTAGTGTGAGGATTGAAGTAGTTAAGATGGCATTTAACTTTGTATGTGTGTATGTGTTAGCGGCATAGTTGTGTCCGACTCTTTGTAACATTGTGGACTGTAGCCCACCAGGTTCCTCTGTCGATGGAATTCTCCAGGCAATAATACTGGAGTGGGTATCCATTACTCATTGTAATGAAGTAACTAACCTTCTCCAGGGGATCTTCCCACCCCAGAGATCAAAACTGGGTTTCCTATGTTTCAGGCAAACTCTACCATCTGAGGCACTTACTTTTTATACCATGAATTCATATTGTTTTAATCCTTGCATTGCATACATGCTCAGTCATATCCAACTCTTTGCAACCCCACAGACTGTAGCCCACCAGACTCCTCTGTCCATGGGACTTTTCCTGGTAAGCATACTGATATTACAAATATGATGATATACCTGCTGGTTGCTGCCAACCTTTTCAGGCCAGTAGGGTCCTATTGCCCATAGGGGATTAGGAGAGCATGAAAAAGAGCTGTGTGATCATAACANAACTCTTTGCAACCCCACAGACTGTAGCCCACCAGACTCCTCTGTCCATGGGACTTTTCCTGGTAAGCATACTGATATTACAAATATGATGATATACCTGCTGGTTGCTGCCAACCTTTTCAGGCCAGTAGGGTCCTATTGCCCATAGGGGATTAGGAGAGCATGAAAAAGAGCTGTGTGATCATAACAAAGTGTGGACAACTCTGAAAGAGATGGGAATACCAGACCACCTGACCTGCCTCCTGAGAAACCTGTATGCAGATCAGGANTGATATACCTGCTGGTTGCTGCCAACCTTTTCAGGCCAGTAGGGTCCTATTGCCCATAGGGGATTAGGAGAGCATGAAAAAGAGCTGTGTGATCATAACAAAGTGTGGACAACTCTGAAAGAGATGGGAATACCAGACCACCTGACCTGCCTCCTGAGAAACCTGTATGCAGATCAGGAAGCAACAGTTAGAACTGGACATGGGACAACAGACTGGTCCCAAATAGGTAAAGGAGTACGTCAAGGCTGTATATTGTCACCCGGCTTATTTAACTTATACACAGAGTATATCATGCAAAATGCCAGGCTGGATCAAGAAAACAAGCTGGAATCAAGATTGTTGGGACAAATATCAATAACCTCAGATATGCAGATGACACAACTCTTATGGTAGAAAGTGAAGAGGAATGAGAGAGCCTCTTGATGAAGGTGAAAGACGAGAATGAAAAAGCTGGCTTAAAACTCAGCATTTGAAAAATGAAGATCATGACATCTGGTCCCATCATTTCATGTCAAATAGGTGGGGAAACAATGGAAACAGTGATAGACTTGATTTTCTTGGGTTCCAAAATCACTGCAGATGGTGACTGCAGCCATGAAGTTAAAAGATGCTTGTTCCTTGGAAGAAATGCTATGAAAAACCTAAGTGAAAGTTAAAGTGTTAGTCACTCAGTTGTATCTGACTCTTTATGACCCCGTGGACTGTAGCCACAAGGCTCCTCTGTCTATGGATTCTCTAGGCAAGGACACTGTAATGCATTGTCATTTTCTTCTCCAGGGGAACTTCCCAACCCAGGATTGAACCCAGCTCTCTTGCATTACAGGCAGGTTATTTACCAACTGAGTCACCAGGGTCCATATGACAAACCTGCTGCTGCTGCTGCTAAGTCACTTCAGTCGTGCCCGACTCTGTGCAACCCCATAGACGGCAGCCCACCAGGCTCTCCCGTCCCTGAGATTCTCCAGGCAAGAGTACTGGAGTGGGTTGCCATTTCCTTCTCCAATGCATGAAAGTGAAAAGTGAAAGTGAAGTCGCTCAGTCATGTTTGACCCTCAGCGACCCCATGGACTGTAGCCTTCCAGGCTCCTCTGTCCAGGGGTTTTCCAGGCAAGAGTGCTGGAGTGAGGTGCCATTGCCTTCTCCTAGACAGCATTAAAAAAAAAAAAAATAAGCAGAGACATTACTTTGCCAACAAAAATCCATACAGTCAAAGCTATGGTTTTTCCAGTAGTCATGTATGGATATGAGAGTTGGACCATAAAGAAGTGTGAGAGCTGAAAATTGATNGAGTGCTGGAGTGAGGTGCCATTGCCTTCTCCTAGACAGCATTAAAAAAAAAAAAATAAGCAGAGACATTACTTTGCCAACAAAAATCCATACAGTCAAAGCAATGGTTTTTTCAGTAGTCATGTATGGATGTGAGAGTTGAACCATGAAAACAAAAAGAAAACTGAGTGCAAAAGAATTGATGCTTTTGAACTGTGGTGTTGGAGAAGGCTCTTGAGAGTCCCTTGGACTAGAAGGAGAACCAACCAGTCCATCCTGAAGGAGATCAGTCCTGAATGATAATTGGAAGGACTGATGCAGAAACTTCAATACTTTGGCCACCTGATGCAAAAAGCCGACTCATTGTAAAAGACACTGATGCTGGGAAAGATACGAGGCAGGAGAAGAAGGGGATGACAGAGGATGAGATGGTTGGATGGCATCAGAGACTCAATGGACATGAGTTTGAACAAGCTCCATGAGATGGTGAAGGACATGGAACCCTGGAGTGCTGTAGTCTATGGAGTTGCAGAGTCTGACACGACTGAACAGCTGAACAACAAAAAGAGCTTGAATATCTTTTTCCCCAGAGGAAATTTCTCTAACACTTTCTGTTGCACTCAGGTCCTTTCATGTGAGACCAGACTTTCTCATCCAAGTGCTAAGATAACATGATGATACCTAAGTGACTGATAATGGCTCTTTCTCTGAGAACAAATTTTGATAAGGAAAGAGAAGTTAAAAAACTGAGGATACTATGTCTTGAAGGAGTGGTAACACTCCTCCTCCACCCAGTGCACTCCCCACCTACCCCCAGAAAGAGACTGGGAAAGGGAAGAGGAGACTATTAAAGAAAACACTCCCTAGTCAGTGGGGACATCAGTGTATTTCCAAAGATCTAGGGGAGAGGCATCAGCTGCCTGGAATTACTTTAGCTACTGTTTCAGCAGAACAAGCGAGTAGCTAACTGTATGCTTCATGTCTATTATGCCCTTTTCACAGTGTAGGCACTCTTCCCTGGCTTTGTTAAGGCATTGGGCAGAAATATTGGGCTCCTCTGGTGGCTCAGATGGTAAAGAGTCCACCTGCAATTCAGGAGACCCAGGTGTGATCCCTGGGTTAGGAAGGTCCCCTGGAGAAGAAAATGGCAACCCACTCCAGTGTTCTTGCCTGGAGAATCCCATAGACAGAGGAGCCTGGTGGGCTACAGCCCATGGGCTCGAAAAGAGTCAGACACAACAGAGCAACTAACACTTTCACTTTTCTTGAGCAGAAATATTAGTACTAGTTTTCAAATGACGTCTTAAAACTTGCAACCCTACTTACAAAATAGAAGAGGAGCGAAAAAGAAACAAAACAAAACAAAAAACTTCCTATCTAGATTTGTCAACACTTAAACTCTTAGAGTTGTACTAACTTTGAGATAGATTTGAGTCCTCACACAACCAAAGTGTCAATCAGAAAATATTTCGCCAACTTATGGATTCTGATTTCAAGACAGGCTAAAGCAGATTGGCATCATACTTTGTGACCCTCATTTCATGCATACTGATTAACTACCCTTGCTTAAATTCCTTTTTAACAATAATTTCTAACATATACTAAAAGTTTTAGTCACTGTGGGAAGATTAGAATTTATTTTCTCCTTAAAAGAAAAGGCAGTATTTTTTTTTCTTTTCTAAATGGTGCTAATTAGTTGCATATAATTTCAAACTCATCAGAGTTAAAATATTCTCTACCAGCAGAAAATGCAATTCACCATATGTGTTGGAAATATGCAAGAAAGGGTTTTCCTGTGCTATTTTTTGCAGTTGGAGTTTGGCCTTAGATTATTTGTGGGTTTCCAAGTATTTGAATTATGCAAGCTGGTTGACTGAGTGGCCTCAAGCATTCAGGAGACAAGCTTTTTCAGCTCATAATAAAAAATGAGTTTCTCTGCAAATGTATATCAAAATTTGCAGTTTCAATTTTCAGCAATTTTGGAGAGTGTAAGAAACTTTTTTCAGTTAAATTTATATGCTCAGAGCTACTTAACATGGAGATTGCCTGAGGCTTAAAAAGAAAAAAAATGAAGATAGAAATCTTGAAAATGGTCTTCAAATTAGAAAATAACTCAAGAATATTGTCAGATGAACATAGTTTTGCATATTCATTCATCTTGTTATTATTTTAAGCATGTGTCGATAAGCTTCTGATTAGCAAATGCCTAATGTAGGAAATAATCAATGAACAGAACAATAGACATTTAACATGTTCAAAAGCATTCAGTAGTTCTCAGTGAAGACCTGTTCTATAGGCAGCCTATCAAAAAAACAGAATAGAGAATGAAGATTGGAAACACATTTCCTCATTCNTGCATATTCATTCATCTTGTTATTATTTTAAGCATGTGTCGATAAGCTTCTGATTAGCAAATGCCTAATGGAGGAAATAATCAATGAACAGAACAATAGACATTTAACATGTTCAAAAGCATTCAGTTGTTCTCAGTGAAGACCTGTTCTATAGGCAGCCTATCAAAAAAACAGAATAGAGAATAAAGATTGCAAACGCATTTCCTCATTTCTTATTGTTATTTTTACAAAACCTATATTTAAAATATTTGCCCAGTATTTCTTGCTCTGAAACCTCATGTCTTATGTCAGAGTTTTACATTTCTGAGTTAATGTTCTTAAACTCTTTAAGTTGTCTTGCTATGAAATATTCCTCTAGGTAACCAAACCAAGGCTTTAGAGACTTCATTGAGATTAAAAGTCTTTTTTTCTCTAAATCTAAAACCAATTTTTTTTAAATTTTAGGTTGCATATTTAATCTAGTTATAGCCACTGCTTTAAATTTACCTTTATCTTTTATCTGTGGGTAAGAACTACTTAAATGATAGTTGTGTTGTTAGAACTCACATATTTTCCATGATTATAATAGTAATTAACATAACATTTAAACTTCTGAATAAAAATATGCATTCATATCAAGATCAAAGAGACTGTTTTAAAATCTCTCAGGTTTTCATCCATTTTCTCAAAGGGTTATATTTGTTCTAAGAATTGCATTCTCCAAAATGGTTTGGATTGTTTTCTTCAACTCAATAGAAACCCTGACATGTTTTTACTTTACTTTTAATCAAGGTTGAATCAAAGATTTGACAATATAACATTTGGTCCAAAAGTCATAGAATTTTCCCTGAGCACTATTTCAGCTTTATATTATTTACAGCTCTTTAGGTCGAATGTGACAGAAAATCCAACTGAAACTGCTTTCAGCCAAAAACTAGTCTTTTGACTTATGTTACTGTTAACTCCCAAGGGTGGTGTTGCATTCAAAGGAGCCTGAGTAGGGCTCAAATGTTTTCCAAAGAACCTAGTTTTTGTTTGATGACTTGTCTACCCACTTCTGTAAGTGAGCTTTCTGGTGCTACCAGCTTGGGCTCATGGTCTCATCAACTCTAGCCTATACTCACTTCACTCNCGACTCAATGGATGTGAGTTTGAGTGAACTCCAGGAGATGGTGATGGACAGGGAGGCTTGGCGTGCTGCGATTCATGGGGTTGTATAGAGTCGGACATGTATGAGCAACTGAACTGAACTGATGCAGATGACATCACCCTTATGGCAGAAAGTGAAGAGGAATTAAAGAGCCTCTTGATAAAGGCGAAAGAGGAGAATGAAACAGTTGGCTTAAAACTCAACATTTAAAAAACTAAGATCATGACATCTGGTTCCAACAGTTCATGGTAAATAGATGGGCAAACAATGGAAACAGTGACAGATTTTCTTTTCTTGGCCTCCAAAATCACTGTGGATTGTGNAAAGGCGAAAGAGGAGAATGAAACAGTTGGCTTAAAACTCAACATTTAAAAAACTAAGATCATGACATCTGGTTCCAACAGTTCATGGTAAATAGATGGGCAAACAATGGAAACAGTGACAGATTTTCTTTTCTTGGCCTCCAAAATCACTGTGGATTGTGACTGCAGCCATGAAAACTATGAAATTAAAAGACACTTACTCCTTGGATAAAAAGCTTTGACAAACATAGTGCATTAAAAAGCAGAGACATTACTTTGCCAACAAAGGTGCATATAGTCAAAGCAGTGTTTTTTCTAGTAGTCATGTATGGATGTGAGAGCTGGACCATAAAGAAGATTGAGAGCCAAAGAACTGATGCTTTTGAACTGTGGTGATGAAGACAACTCTTGAGAGTCCCTTGGATTGCAAGATCAAACCAGACAATCCCAAAGGAAAACAACCCTGAATATTCATTGGAAAGGTTGGTGCTGAAGCTGAATCTACAATACGTTGGCTACCTAATGTGAAGAGCTGACTCATTGGAAAAGACTCTGATGCTGGGAAGGACTGAAGGCAGGAGGAGAAGGGGATGACAGAGGATGAGATGATTGGAAGGCATCACTGCCTCAGTGGACATGAATTTGAGCACGCTCCAGGAGATGGTGAAGGACAGGGAGGACTGGCATTCTGCAATCCATGAGGTTGCAAAGAGTTGAGTGACTGAACAACAACTGTTTTCTTACAGTTCTGGAGCCTGGAAGACAACAGTCAAGCTGCCAGAGAGTTGATAACTGGTTAAATGTCGCCCCTTGGGTTGTAGGTGGCTGCTTTTTCTCTGTGTGTTCACACAGTCTTCCTTGGTGTGTGTGTTGCATGTGAAGTGAGAGGTACATGGCTGCCCTGGTGTCTCTTCTTATAAGGATAGGATCAGGGTCCCACCTGCTGACCTTGTTTAACCTAATTCCTTCCTTAGAGGGAATACAAGAGATGCAGGTTCAATCCATGTGTTGTGACTATCCCCTGGAGTAGGAAATGGCAACACACTCCAGTATTCTTGCCTGGAAAATTCCATGGATGGAGGAGCCCCGCTTCCAGTTCATGGGGTCGCAAAGAGTCAGATACAAGTGAGCCTGAATGGATGTATATTATTAACTTTTTTTCAGGTTAAATATAACATGGTAGTTAAAAAGACAAATTCTGGAGCTAAGCTGTTTTGATGTACTATTTACTATTTGTGCATTTTACTTGAATATTTCACTTAATATCACTGTGTTCAAATTTTCTTAGCATAAAATATTGATAATAACAATGCCTGCCTCATTGGGTTTTAGAGGATTCATTTGCACTTGAAACTGTTCCTGGTATATAGAAGAGCTTAAAAATGTTGCTTTCCCTTTTCATTCTCCTCCTTGTCTTTCTTCTTCCTCTTCTACCTCCTTTCTGCTTCTTCATCTTCCTTGGATCTACTTTTTCTCCTTTTTAAAGATTTGTTGAGCTTTCCTTTAGAGTGTTAACATTTGGTAATGTTTGCAAATAATTGATGGACCATTCAAAGAAAAGTGTACTGTTTTCTCAGTGATGATTTTGAGAAATTTAAATTAATAGCCTTATTAATTATATTTTTACGATAATAGTTATATGGATTTCTGGTATATTTTGCTTTATATATTTTGGTTCTGTATTGTTTGGCACCTGAAAGGTTAAGTCAGTTTAAGAAAATAAAGACAATGGTTAACAGCATCTAATGAGATGCTCAGAAAGAAGGAAGTATCTTGTCAAAAGTCTCCTGTAAGCTGATAACCAGATCTGATTGACACAGTAATGTGATTACCAGTGAAAAGATAATAGAAAGTGATTTTCTATGAAATGATTTTAAGAGGATATACCTGTTCTTGTAGGCCTAGTAATGGCTCATCAAAGATATTCATGTCTTAATATGTTACATGGAAAAAGGGGTTTGCATACATTGCAATTAATAATCACATAGTTAAGGCTATAAATAAGGCACTTAGCCTGGATTATATGGGTGGGCCCAATCTAATCATAGGAGCCCTTGAAAGCAGAAAACTCTTCCTTGGCTGGAGTCAGAGAGATACAGCAGAAGATGCAACATAAACAAAAATTAAATTTTAAGTGTGAGAATATGATGTATCATTGCGAGTTTTGAAATATGATGGGTATGTGGGAGGACTGGAGAGTTGTCTCTGGGAGCTATGGGATATTCCTTCCTGACAGAGAGCAAATAAAATTGGGGACCTTAGTCCTACAACCACAAGAAATTAACATTGACCAACCATCTGAGTGGGCTTGGAAAGAATTCTTCCCTGGAGCTTCTGGTAAGAAACATGTCCATGTGACACCTTGATTTTAGCCCTGTAGACCCTTAGATTTCTGACCTGTACATAATGCGAGATAATATATTTGTATTTAAAGTTGCTAAATTTGGAGTACTTCGTTACCACAGTAATAGAAAGCTAACATACCTGGCTTATCTATGTTGCTTAATTTTAAATTGTAGAATTATGGGAGCAGAATTGGCTGGAGAATGGGATATAAAACAGAGAAGTCTATGAGCAAATTTTATTCCCCTATGTAAACAATACATCCACATACATTTCTCAAAATAAAAACTGTACATTAACTCTGAAACCAGAATGTATGATAATGAGGGAGAAGAAGGACTTTAACTGGGTACTGAGTCTCACACTGTGACTTCTCCCAGGGAAGAATGTTTGATGCCTTGTGCTTGCTGTATCTTTTCATTTATTAGTAAAATTGGTACTAAGATTCATGTGAATCTGATTTGACAGTTAAACCATTTACTCTCCCACACAGCTACATCTTCCTTTTTCATAGTAGCTCTTTTCATTGTAAATCATCTCTATTTTTATCATATAATAGATTGAATAATATTCCATAGATGGAAATTCATTTCAAATTCATATTTAAACCTGTTTTAGTCCTATTGATTTTATTACTTATATTTTTCAGATATACCTTTATCCATCCCTGTATTTTTGATATTTCTAAGGCACTAGTTTCAAATGTCTCATGTGTGGCATGTAGTTGCTTTATTTTCAATGCAACATTATGTTCTTCTATTAATATATGTTGTTACTATTTGCATTTACTTGTATAATAAATATGTTTTGCCTAATATGTCATCTTGNTATTGATTTTATTACTTATATTTTTCAGATATACCTTTATCCATCCCTGTATTTTTGATATTTCTAAGGCACTAGTTTCAAATGTCTCATGTGTGGCATGTAGTTGCTTTATTTTCAATGCAACATTATGTTCTTCTATTAATATATGTTGTTACTATTTGCATTTACTTGTATAATAAATATGTTTTGCCTAATATGTCATCTTGATTTGTTTTCTGTTTTCCTTGCTACCACTTTGTTTTGAATCTGTAGTTTTCTTGTCATTAAAAAAAAAATTATTTCCCTCTCTTAAAGATAATTTTAGGTTTACAGTCTTTTAAAGCATGAATTTTGTAATTAAAAAAAAACACATGCAAGCCATTCTGTCTTTTTAAAAATCTACAGTTGAAACAGTGACTATTGACTCTGCAGGAAAAGGTGAAAGAATTTTCTTATGACATAATATTGAAATGGATCGGTTCCCGGTGGTCCTTGCCCCGCAAGTCCTCTGTCTGCCTATCGTCTGTGGAAAAACTTTAACCAAACAATTTGAATCAGAGAAGTGAGAAAACACAGAAACAAAAGAAAACAGTCAAAGGGGACCAAATAACGAAAAGGAGTCACTAAGCGCAGTCAAGGACGTTTAGTCACTAAGCACAGTCAAGGACGTTTAGCTCCTCCTCAAGGCTATAGACGGTATTCTGCGTCATATCCTAAGTCTTACGGATACTGAAACTCCCACCAAGGGGGATGAAGCTAACTAGGTGAAGAGTACAATAGCCATAACATAAGGTGCCACTATTCTGAGAATTGGCCTTCAAGAAATGGGAATAAACCTACCCTGGAATTGAAAATTAATTGTACTTAAAACAATCAAGATGATATTGGTCAGACCACCGCATGACCAGTTTAAAGACAGCTGTCAGAGGTAACTGTGCTGTTTCTGCATGTAGCCTCCTCCTTTCACCTATGAAAGCTCTTGCCCCCTGATTGTTCATGGAGGGAGTCAGCCTTTGGACAGGAGTCCACCTGCCCCATCAGTTGCTGGCATCCAAAAGAAGGCAAACTTTCCTTTTCACCAGCCTTGTCTTTTTATTGGCTTTCAAGAGGCAAGCATTTGTTCTCCACTTTCAATTACAGTATTACAAAGTATATTGGCACAAAATTATTTTACTAGAGATGCAATTTGAGTAGAATATCTTGACTTTCATATTTGTCAATGTCAGTTACTCCAACTTTTCTAAAAAAACAAAAGCAAGTGAAAACAGCTTTCAAGGTAACCACATGACATGGAGTTTTCCTTTGCCAATATATTGACATAATACCTCATTTCTTATCACGAGGAAAGGAGAAATAACAATGTGGTAATGTGTAAGTTGGCTCCTTTTCAATGCATCAAATGAAAGGCAGATTCTGAATTTCCTTTGGCATTAAGGAGATGTTTCTAGACTACATTAACACACTAGATTGACTTTCCTGACTCTTGATTTCTGTATGATCAATCTCTCAGGTGATAAGTGTTATCAGAAAATATGAAAAATCTGGGTTAACTTATTATCTACAATTTCCATGCCAAAAAGTTGTCTTTCAGGATGCAGTTCATATAATTTTTTTATAGCCTCCACCTGCTCAGCTTACAGATGCCAAAGGAAGGCACTATAATTTACTAAAAGTAACTTTTCAGAGAAAGTCTAAATAAAATTCCAAAACACAGATGATGTTTAGAAACCTGAAATGTTTTCTCATTGCACATAAGATAAAATTTAAAGTTCTTAATACACTTTAAAGGTACATTTTAAGAGGATATTTCATTCACATTCTCAGTTATCCCCACTTATGTGTTTCAAAATTCCACTGGATCAAACTACTCACCCTTTCTTTTTACACATTTTCACACCCCTCAGCCTTTATCCAAGCTATTTCCTTCCTGTTTAATACCCTTTTCTCTCTCTCTTCATGTGGTGAATTCCTATACCTTCTTTAAGAGCCAAGCTGTGAAATCTTAGTGTTCCTTATCCAAAATTAATTCATTTTTTCCTTTATGCATTCATATCACCTTTCATATGCTTCACTGTAATGCACAATATTTATTTTATGTCTCCCTCATTGCAACATAGGGAAAAACCTGTGTGCGCCACATTTTTGTCTCCATCACAGCAATGACCAGCCTATCCTTGATATATACTTCTTATTTAAGTCGAATACATGAGTGTGTTTATTGTGTTATCACTCTTCTCTCTGATTTATGCCCCTGGAACCAAAATATTTTTGACTCTATCAATTGGCTCCATTGGTTTCTAATATCTACCTTGACTCTCTGGCTAAAGAGTGAAGAAGGGAGTGAGAATTAGGTTTTCAGTCACTTTTTTTGTTCCATTCAGACCCTCAATGGGGTTGGGAGTTGACAATCCTAATTTGGGACAGATGGCATAATAACACCAGCAACAACCATTTACTGACTCCTTATGTCATTATCTAGTTTTATTTTTATCCTATTTTTATAGTTGAGAAAATTGGGGCTCAGAGACAGTAAAAACCTGAATAGAGTGGTAACCTGTGATATAAGCTAGCTACACCCTTTATTAGCTTTGAAAATGTGTACATGTCACTTAAGCTCTAAGGCATGCAATACTCTCCCTGTGTCACCAAGAGTTTAATTGGGTGACTTTGAAGTGTCATTTCAGCTTTAAATTCCCGTATTCTAATTGTAACTATATCCAACTGAACTATTTCTTTTTACTGTGGTTTAGTTTATAATGATGAGCGTGTTCATCATAAGTACAATGCCATTACATACACTATTAATCTTCATTATCTATTATACTACACCTATGAGTATAGTAAAAACAAGGTTTTTATTTTACGATATCTTTCTCAAGCAAAACACTTGTGAGATGTTAATTTTATACCATGATTTTTTTTTTGAAAAGGGAAATCAAATAAATTAACTGCTCTAAAAGGCTTAACAAAATTTAATGGGATTCCTTTTACTAAGGCAAGGTCACCAAAACAATAAAGAAATGGTCTTAAGTCAATAGAAGAAAATCATCTTATTTTCATGAGAGTAAGCAAATAATTCTACTAAACCATGGAAGATTAAGGATCAATTCTTCTGACAAGTCTATTATGCTACTGGCCACCCAAAATTTCTAATAATTTAAAAATGCAAATGTAGAAAATGTTGCAACAATTTGTTCTTTAACAATATTTTTAGAAAATTATATTAAATATATCAGGGATTATTTCATTATTATACTATATAGTATATACTTTTTATTGAATATGTTTTGTTTTGCTCAGATACTGCAACTTCTACAGCTTCGAACATTATATCATTTAGTACATTGTTTCTGCTTTAGTTTGCTCAAAATCTGTAACTTCTGTAATTTCAAAGTTGTTCCATTCAGTTCATTTCAGTCACTCAGTAATGTCCAATTCTTTATGACCCCATGGACTGCAGCACACCAGGCCTCCCTGTCCATTACCAATTCCTAGAACTTGCTCAAACTCATGTCCATTGAGTCAGTGATGCCATCCAACTATCTCATCTTCTGTCATCCCCTTCTTCTCCCGCCTTCAATCTTTTCCAGCATCAGGGTCTTTTCCAATGAGTCAGTTCTTCACATCAGGTGGCCAAAGTACTGGAGTTTCAGTTTTAGCATCAGTCTGATTTCCTTTAGCATGGACTGGTTGGATTTTCCTTCCAGTCCAAGGGACTCTCAGTAGTCTTCTCCACTATATTAAAACAGAAACCATACATTTCTCTTTTATGGTCAAATGTGTATATATTTATAGAATTTCAACTTTCTTAAATGCTATTTTCTCTAAAGTAGGTTTATTTAGTTCATATACTTAAATTATTAACAAGTACCTTATATTTCATTTCAATATTTTTTAAAGTATTATAGCATGTTGGTTCTTTCCTTATGTGTTTTCAATAGGGAAGAACAAGCAAGGAAACTAATATTTTGGAGTCCTATTATGTGTCAGTGTTGTGCTAGTTTATTTTCCCTTTGTGCACGTAGATAGATTCTTGAATTGTTTATTAGTATTAATATAGGAAACATTTCACTTTGAAATCTGATTAAATTAGTGTTATCAAGACTAAAGGTATGTTTGTAAAATAAAACACTAGTATTTAGAGTATGTGCCCCTTTAATTCACATTAATAGATCCTCACCGAGTAAGTTCTAATATGTTGAGTCCAACATGGTTATCGGGGCTTCCAAGGTGGCTCAGTGGTAAAGAATCCGCCTTCCAATACAGGAGGTACAATAGATTTGGGTTTGATGCCTGGGTTGGGAAGATCCCCTGGTGGAGGAAATGGCACCCCCCTCCTGTATTCTTGTCTGGAAAATTCTGTGGGCAGAGGAGCCTGGCAGGCTATATACAGTCAGGGGGTCACAAAGAATCAACCTAACAGCATATATATACACACGTGGTTATAATTTGAAATTCCAGGATATCATAAGAAAAGACCATCACAAAATATTTAAGAAGCTAACATTTCCAGCACAGATGTCAGTTGTCCTCCCCCCCCCCCACTATTAGGAAGCTGAAGTCACCTCCTTTACAAAATTCTGCAACGCTCAACCTTATTTTTTGAGATACCGTTAATTTAGCCCTTCCTGACTGCAATTTCTGACTCTAAACAAAAGGTAGTTGTCACTGTCCTAGGCCAAACCTCTCCTAAAAGTCCTCTCTTTTCTTTGTAGCTTAATACAATCCTGAAACTGAGCCATAACAGTCAATTCTCCAAACTGGGTTGTTTCCATGCACTCCTGGGGATCCACGTGTTCACTCATCTTTGAGGTCCTTGAGAAGCATTTTTTCCATCTATGTTGTCCCCAAAGATACCTTTCCAAGTTATATGATCATTGTTTCTGCTTAAAATCCTTGGATGCTTCAACACTGCCTAATGATAGAATGAAAAATTCTCAGCATATTGTTTGATTTTTCTGGTCTCACCTCTGTCAAGATAAAAATTGCACCAGAGTTAAACAGATAAGGGAGAAATTATTTAAGATTATTGTAACAAAGGAGAAAGTCAGAACTCAGTGTGAGCTCAACTCTACTGAAAAAAAAAAAAAAAAGTCTGCAATTTTTAATAGCTAGAGTCGGAGTACTTAAGAGCCATCTATGTTGCTAACTGACTTTACCCAAAGGAAGAGTAAACTTTGTTGTATTTTCAAGATAGAAGATGTTTTTACAACTTGGAGGAAGATACCTGTCAATATTAGATTCCTATCTACCCTTCCACAGAACTTGGGAGATAGAGGGGCTATCTTTCTCGATGACTACATTTCAAAGGGGGCAATTCCCAGGTCTCTGAGAATGACATTTCTTAGTTGAAATACTTGCAAGAAGATTTTTTTTATACACATGATTTTATTTATTTTTTTTCCTTTCTATGTCCTCAGTATAATTTTTTTTTTTGCTTTACAATACCATATTCATTTTGCTATACATTGACATGCATCAACCACGAGTGTATATAAGCTCCCAATCCCGACCCCCCTCCCACCCTACACCATCTCTCTGGATCATCCCCGTGCATCAGTCCCAAGCATCCTGCATCCAGGGGCAGAGAATGAATTTACAACTATAAGTTTCTAAAGTAAAAGCTGTAAGAAAAGGGAGGTCAAAGGTCTAGCATCTGGAAGACTGTCTCAAGTTTCTTCAACCTGAAGGAAATGTTAAGGATGTCTTCATTACCTCTAAATCCTCTCTTTGCCTTACTTAAGCTCATCTGGTTATCATTCTCTGAATATGTTACATGCTCTCTTTTCTTATTTTCTTTCTTTCTTTTTCTTTTCTTAATATTATCTACCTATAATCTAGTCATCTAATTTTAACATCAGGATTGAACAAAATGCTCTTTGAGTGGCAGTATCCTCTTCAAAAGCTTTCATTGCTCTAAAGATGTAGTATAGAGTCTTTAATATGGCCTAAAAATGGTGCCTATCTGATCCTGACCAGGGTTTCAGCTCATCTTACATTACTCTCCTCCAGTACTCTGCTCTGGTACAAGGTTTTTGGTTGCTGTGAATGGTTGAGTGTATTCTACTTCCTCTTACCAGATGAGCTTCCCACCTAAAATACTTTTTCCTGATTTCATCCTTCACTTTGTCTAATTAACCCTATCAAGTGTTAGCAGGGTAAATTTGGGTTTTGTCTTATATGTTTTTACAGATCTTCATTCTTTGCCTTCATAGAATATATTTCAGTTTGGAAATTATATATATATTTTCTTTGATTTATATTTAAATCATTTCTGTCTCCTATATTAAGTTATAGTGGATCAGGAATTGAATATGTAGATAAAAATTATGTCCCTATTGCCTTGCCCAGTGTCTGAAACACAGGATTTCATAAAAACATAAAAAGAGAGTGGATAAATAAATTAGCTTATGAAATTTTCAAGGATCAATTTGAATATTATTTTCTTGGTGAAATCTTTTCTCCCCCTTTAGAGTTAGACATAACTATTCATCTGTTTTTCTATTGATCCTTGTTAATAAATCCAAAATAGTATCCACTGTATTGACTGTGTATAAGCTAGTCTCATCTTTTACTAGATTATGAGATCCTTAAGATTAGGAGTTTTTTGACTTACAGAAATTTGTTTCTATTTTACCTCTTAGAGAAACTCCTGATAAGTAGCTCAAGTAAAAAAATGTCAATGAATAATAAGCATTTATTAATATTAAGCACTTACAGTGCCCAATATTAATACAGAGTGAAATCTGTTGACCTGATATTTATAAGCACGGTGAAAATTTGCAATTATTATTAATTAGTTTTTTAAATGTATGTTTCAGTGGTATATATTAAAAATCTTTGAAAGAACTATGCCTGGTGCAGCAGAGAGAATCCGTTCATTATCTTGTGAGCAAAAACATCAGAGGGTTAAGATATAAATGGTGGCACAATTTTAAATAAATATTATTTTAAGGCACAAACTCAAGAATCTTGAGTTTTTTCAAACTGCTGCAAAAATTAATAATAGGATTGTTCAGGCAAGAGGTTTTCCTTTGTTATCTGTTCCTTTCTTTTTGCGTTTATCTTTTCTGCTTTTCTGTCCATTTCCCTTATTTTTTAAGTGTGTTTCATTCTTCTCAATTACAAATGTTAAATAGGTACAGTGCAGAAAATTTAGAAAATCCAGAAATTTATAATAGAAATTAAAAATAACATACAATTTTGTATTAACCTTCGTGGTTGTTTGGTGTATTTACTTATATGTTTTGCATTTAAACTAAAACTATTTACACAGTTTCTGAAAAAGAGGAAGACAATTGATTTTCTAGGTGACCTCCTGATAACTCTCCTTCAATAATTTGCAGAGCATTAACATTAATAAATATACACGTGTCTAAGCACATGCATACACAAGAATTACATTTCTTCCTGTGTCCCTTCCAGCTGCAGGTGATGGGATTTCACATGAGAACACCAAGTTTCAATATGTTTTCTTCTCTCCACAGTAATGAGATGTGTAGTACTAGGATGTGTGTAGAAAGAAAGGGGATCCTCGGGTGGGAAATGGGGCAGTTGCTACTTAAGAAAGTAGTATTTCTATAGAGTGTTTCTGACTGATTCAGAAATACATCTTTTAGTAAAGGGAAGGGGATTGGGATGAGTAAAACCAAAGCTTGGGCTTCCCAGGTGGATCAGTGGTAAAGAATCCCACCTGCCAATGAAGGAGACACAGATTCAATCTCTGGGTCAGGAAGATCTCCTGGAGAAGGAAATGGCAACCCACTCCAGTATTCTTGCCAGGAAAATCCCATGGACAGGGGAGCCTGGTGGGCTATAGTCTATGGTGTCACAAAAGAGTCCATGGGGAGGGACACAGCCCAGCAACTAAACAAAAATAACAACAAAACCAAAGCTTACCTCTTTCTTGATTTGTGTTCTAGGTCAGAAGCTGAAATATGCAAAAAGAGGTCACTAAATCTTGCCTCTAGTAGACATTCGCCACTGACATTGATGAATTAATAACAGCTAGAAGGCAATAGCACCCCACTCCAGTACTCTTGCCTGGAAAATCCCACGGATGGAGGAGTCTGTTGGGCTGCAGTCCATGAGGTCACTAAGAGTCGGACACGACTGAGTGACTTCACCTTCACTTTTCACTTTCATGCACTGGAGAAGGAAATGGCANCCACACCACCGCCCTTCCAACCTTCAAAGTGGGATAGCTCTTTTAGGCCCTCCTTTGCCTGCGTTGACATGGTGTCCTTCGGTGTCTGCCACCGAGGACTTTGGGTCTCTAGATGTACGTGGGGCTCTGGGCCTTTGGGCTGCCAGCTGGCGCCCAATTGGACCTTTGCAGCTGGAGCCACCTGCCTGGGCCTGTGTGCCAGCTCCTGTGTGGTGTTGTCTGGCTGATCTGACTCGTGGTGCCACCTCTGGTCTCTGGGTGACCCGAGGGTGGCGGGGCGAGGTGGCGTGGGTCTTCTACCCTGTGCGCTCCCCTCTGCGGGCACCCGGTGGTGGCTAGCACGACCCCTGCCCTGTGGGCTCCCTGCCACATGTCAGGTGTTCTTCTCTTAGTGTCGTTGGCTGCCTTCGCCTGAAGTGAGGTGTGGGGGGGTAGAGGTTGCTGGTGAGGCTTAAAGCTGGCCCCTCTGGTGACTTTCCTCACCANTCTTCTACCCTGTGCGCTCCCCTCTGCGGGCACCCGGTGGTGGCTAGCACGACCCCTGCCCTGTGGGCTCCCTGCCACATGTCAGGTGTTCTTCTCTTAGTGTCGTTGGCTGCCTTCGCCTGAAGTGAGGTGTGGGGGGGTAGAGGTTGCTGGTGAGGCTTAAAGCTGGCCCCTCTGGTGACTTTCCTCACCATGTCTCCCTCCCTGGTCCACTTTTTATTTTTTTTAGTCTTCCCTGGTGGCTCAGACGGTAAAGCGTCTGCCTTCAATGTGGGAGACCTAGGTTCGATTCCTGGGTCGGGAAGATCCCCTGGAGAAGGAAATGGCAATCCATTCCAGCACTCTTGCCTGGAAAATCCCATAGACAGAGGAGCCTGGTAGGCTACAGTCTATGGGGTCGCAAAGAATCAGACACTACTGAGTGACTTCACTTCACTTCTTCACTTTGCCTGGGCACCCACAGGTCCTTGGACGTTGGGTTGCTCCTCCTGGCTGCTGCCCCTGGCCTCGGGCGCTGCCTCTGGCCTCGGGTGCCACCTCTGGCTTTGGGGGTGTGGTGGTTCCTCCCGGCTGCTGTCCCTGGGCTCAGGCACAGGGTGGCTCACCCCGGCCATCACCCCTGGCCTCGGGTGGCTCCCCCCGGCCGTCACCCTTGTATTGGTGTTTTTCTTTCTGGCTTACTTCACTCTGTATAATTGGCTCCAGTTTCATCCATCTCATTAGAACTGATTCAAATGTATTCTTTTTAATGGCTGAGTAATACTCCATTGTGTATATGTACCACAGCTTTCTTATCCATTCATCTGCTGATGGACATCTAGGTTGTTTCCATGTTCTGGCTATTATAAACAGTGCTGCAATGAACATTGGGGTATACATGTCTCTTTCAATTCTGGTTTCCTCAGTGTGTATGCCCAGCAGTGGGATTGCTGGGTCATATGGCAGTTTTATTTGCAGTTTTTAAAGTTATCTCCACACTTTGGCTATGCTAGTTTGCATTCCCATCAACGGTGTAAGAGGGTTCCCTTTTCTCCATACCCTCTCCAGCATTTATTGCTTGTAGACTTTTGGATTGCAGCCATTCTGACTGGTGTGAAATGATACCTCATTGTGGTCTTGATTTGCATTTCTCTGATAATGAGTGGTGTTGAGCATCTTTTCATGTGTTTGTTAGCCATCCATATGTCTTCTTTGGAGAAATGTCTATTTAGTTCTTTGGCCCATTTTTTGATTGGGTCGTTTATTTTTCTGGAAATGAGCTACATAAGTTGCTTGTATATTTTTGAGATTAGTTGTTTGTCAGTTGCTTCATTTGCTATTATTTTCTCCCATTCAGAAATGGGTGAATTTTATGGGATGTGGATTATATTTCAATAAAGACTTTTTTAAAACTATGGAAAGAAGATGAAACAGCACTTTTCAGAGGCAATTTAGTGAAAAGAAAAGCCTTGATAAGCCATAATAAAAACAGAGTTGGTTTCTTTTTCTTTCTTTCTTTTTTTTTTTTCAGTATTTTACCTTCAGTTTTGAAAGATATTCTAGTTTTCATGGGTATTTCCTATTTAAATGTTTTTTTTCCCTTCAGAATTTCAAAAATGACACTGCTTTTTTGGCTTCCAATGTGTCTGAAAAGAAGTTTGCTATCATTCTTATCTTTGCTATACCTGCATAATTTGCCTTCTCAAACTGTTTTTCAGGCTAAATCATTGTGATTGAATCAATCTGATTAAGAACTGCCTTTAGCTTTCTTTATATTTTTTATTATTGGGTCTCATTGAACTTCTGAGTTTATAGTTTTATGAAGTTTTAAAAAATTTAAGTTTTATTTCTTAAAATATTTTTTCTAGCCACTGCTCTTTCCATTTGTTCTGGATACAAATTATTCTTACACTGCTTGAAATTGACCCAAAGTTTAATAGTGCATTTGTTTTATTTTTCAGACTTTATCTCCTCTATGTTTTATTTTAGATAGTTTCTATTACTATGGCTTCAAATCACTGGTCTTTTCTTCTCAATATTTAGTCTTCTTTTATTTCCATCAATAATAGTTTTCAGTGAAGAAATATTTTTCATCTAAAGAAGCTGGGTTTGGGTTGTTTTATTTCTTCTGGGTCTCATCTTGTTCAATATTTTATCTACACTCTTGGACATATGGAATAGTTATAATTTCTGTTTTAATATTCTTTACAAATATTTTATCTGTGTCATTTCTTTTAACAATATTTTAATTCCTTATGAATTGTATTTTCCTGCTTTTTTTGCATCCCTAGCTATTTTTACTATATGCAATATTTTGTGAGTCTTAGCAGTTGAATACTGGACTTTAAAAAATTGTTTAAATATTCTTCAGCCTTTTAGTGGTACATAATTAACTTACATGAAAAAAGTTTTATCCTTTATAGTTTTGACCTTATGCATTGTTAAGTAAAACCAAATCAACCTTTAGTCTGGAAATAATTTTGCCCAGCTTTGCACCAATACCCTAGTAGTGATTTATTTCACTCTGGCTATTAATCGTCCTCTGTGAGCTCTGGGTGTGTATGTACTCAGTGGGTAAGTCATGTCTGACTCTTTGTGACCCCGTGGTCTGTAGCCCTCCAGGCTCCTTGTGCCCATGGGCTTTCCCAGGCAAAGATACTGAAGTGGGTTGCCATTTCCTCCTCCAGAGGATCTTCCCAACCCAGAGATGGAACCCACGACTCTTACGTCTCCTGCATTGGCAAGCAGGTTCTTTGCTGTTGTATCACCTGTGAGTTCTAGGGGAATTCCAGTTCTGCTCTTCTTGAGTGTTTCTGTTCCTGGTCTTGTACGTGCTTGAGCTTGATAAGTACTCAGCTGAAGATTTCAGGTGTGCATCAGGGGTATTCAAATCTCTTCAGTGTTTTATTTCTGGAGCTGCTTCTTTCTGAAGAGAGCTGTGGCCTCCTATTTGTCTTGGATGTTGGATATCATTTTTCGGTAGATTTTGGCTTGTTTTCATTGATGATTATTCAGAAATTAGTTGTGATTTTGGTGTTTCTGTAAGAAGGGAATGAGCTTGAAACCAAGTGGGGCCCTTTAGGGCTCCCAGGGGTGGGGGCCCTTTGGTCCTCCCTTTCTGGTAGCAAAGACTCCAGCCTCCATGACTTTCCCTGAGTTACAAAAGGTGGGCCAAAACAGTTGCTAATCAAGGGAGGAGCAGCCAAGAAATCACCTGAGGCGAGATTAAAGGGACAGAGAAACTCATCAAGATAAGGAGACCTGACCACCCGAGACAAAGGAGTGCAAGCCCTCTTTTCTCTGGTGGCTCAGAAGTAAAGAACCTGCCTGCAGTGTGGGAGACCCAGATTGGATCCCTGGGTTGGGAAGATCCCCTGGAGAAAGGCATGGCAACTCACTCTAGTATTCTTGCCTGGAGAATGCCATGGAGGGAGGAGCTTGGCAGGCTACAGTCCATGGGGTTCCAAGTGACTAACACTTTGACTTTCACTTTCAAGCCCCACTCATTCACTAATCTGGTGAGCCCCCATCTTTGAACATCTGTTATAAAACGCTTCATCAGATCCTCTGGAATTGAGACACAGTTTTTCAAGGCAGGAGCCTGATGTGTCTCCCTTGGCCTGGCAAACCAATGTGCTAAGTCACTTCAGTTATGTCCAACTCTGTGCAACTCCATGAACTGTAACCCACCAGGCTCCTCTCTCCATGGGATTCTCCAAACAAGAATACTGAAGTGGGTTGCCATTTCCTCCTTTAGGCAAAGAAATAAAGGTATCCATTTCTATTTCACCTAAAACTCTCTGTCCAAGATATGATTTTGCACCTGGGTGCAGAGAGGCTGAGCTTTGCTAACAAGCTCATGTCCTTCTTCTCTTGCCTCTCCTCAAAGGACCCAGACCTTTTAATTTTACTATTTTTTTTTTTAACATTGCAATATAATACTAATATGAAACAAAGAACTGCTTCAAAATTGGGAAAAGACTACATCAAGGTTATATATTGACACCCTGCTTATTGAACTTATATGCAGAGTACATCATGCAAAATGCCAGGCTGGATGAATCAAAAACTGAAATCAAGATTTCAGGAGAAATATCAACAACGTCAGATATGCAGATGACACCATCCCAACGGCAGAAAACAAAGAGGAACTAAAGAACCTCTTGATGAAGGTGAAAGAGGAGAGTGAGAAAGCTGCTTTAAAACTCAACTTTCAAAAACACTAAGATCATGACATATAGTCCCATCACTTCATAGAAAATAGATGGGGAAAAAATAAAAACGGTGGCAGATTTTATTTTCTTGAGCTCCAAAATCACTGCAGATGGTGACTGTAGCCATGACAGTAAAAGATACATGCTCCTTGGAAGAAAATTTATGACAAACCTAGACAGCATATTAAAAACTATTTGCCAACAAAGATTCATATAGTCAAAATTATGGTTTCTCCAGTAGTCAAGAATGGTTGTGAGAGTTGGACTATAAAGAAACCTGAGCATCGAAGAATTGATGCTTTCGAATTGTGATGTTGGAGAAGACTCTTGAGAGTCCCTTGGCCTGCAAGGAGATCCAACCAGTCTATCCTAAAGGAAATCCACCCTGAATATTCATTGGAAGGACTGATGCTGAAGCT
>SJYA01003112.1:64994-87543 GCA_006410615.1 Neotragus moschatus | reverse complement strand
CTATTCTGTTGTTCAGAAAATAAACAAAAAATTTTCCAAATCATTGCCAAGTCCTTCTGATTTAACTTTCGAACATTACCTGTTCCCGTCTAATATTCTCCATCTACATCACTAACATCTCAATTCAATCATTTTCACCATTTACATAGGATTCTGTAAGACCACTTAACTAGGTATCATTTACCATTGTCTATTTATCTGTTTATCAATGTTCTATAGTATTTAAACAAAATTTTCTTAAAAATCCCTACCCTGCATGCAGATGGTAACCAACATCTTTCCGCAGGGTATTTGCAAATATGTGTGTAGATTTCAATTTTTATAATATTTTCTGTCCCTTAGTTTGTAAACCTGATGGGCTCTGGTTTAGAGTTCAGGTATTTTTAGAGTTGATGTATACATTTAGAGTGCATGTATTTTTCCTGCCCTGGTTGTTTTCTTCTCTGACACATGGCACTGTGATATGAGACACAGTCCTCTTACAAGGGTTTTTCTCAGGTACACTTACACAAAGCATAGATGTAAATTTTTACCAACATTTGAGGTATTCTGGAAAATCACAGTGGAGTACCCAAAGACTCAATATTAGATGTTGTTATTATTAAGAATATCTCCAACATTCTCAGTGCTCCTAATTTTAATAGTGATTTTTTCCCCTCTATACTCACAAATTGCAATTTTTCATAGCACTTTTTCTTCTCTTACTTAGTTTTCTGTATACTGATATTCCTGTAAATTTATTTTGCCATCCAGCTTACATACAATTTGTTATACTGCCTCTTTCCAAACCATGTCTCAGTGGAGGCAGGCAGGAGAGAGAGGGCGTCTTACATTTTTCACATTCAAAGTGATCTATCAAATTATTTTTCTAAATGAAAACCGCCTACTCCAGATAGAAACTATTCTACTCCTTAAGGCATAAAAGCAAGCATTTTAAAAGCTCTAATATGCATATATTTATTCAAACCTTTCCTAGCAATGGTATCCTTTGACTATACAATACACTCCAGATTTTTAAAAATATGCAATCTGGTCCTCATATTCTGTTGTTAATGTTGCTGCTGCTGCTGCTAAGTCGCTTCAGTCATGTCCGACTCTGTGCGACCCCATAGACGGCAGCCCACCAAGCTTCCTGGTCCCTGGGATTCTCCAGGCAAGAACACTGGAGTGGGTTGCCATTTCCTTCTCCAGTGCATGAAAGTGAAAAGGGAAAGTGAAGTCGCTCAGTCATGTCCGACTCTTAGCGACCCCATGGACTGCAGCCTACCAGGCTCCTCCGTCCATGGGATTCTCCAGGCAAGAGCGCTGGAGTGGGGTGCCATTGTTAGTTTCTCTTAAATCCCCGAGTGCATGGCATGCCATGGTCAAAATGGTAAGTTTCTCCTTCTTTAACCAGACTGCAACCTTTCATGCTTCTGTACCTTTCCTCATATAAGTCATTTTCTCCAGGAATATCCTTCCATAGCTGACCTCCCAGGAGCGTTCATGTGTTAAGCACAATTCTCATATTTTGCTCCTTAGGCCCAAAGTAGAACAACATGCTCTTTTCCAGGTTCCTCAGCTCCTTCTTGTCTATACCACCAATCAAAGTAGATTATAATTATTGATCTGAGAATCTTTTCTTCTTGACAAGACTGTGTAACCCTTGAAAAAAAATTTTTTTTTGGTACCCAGCAGCAAAAAGTTCTAACTGTTGATACACATTACTTTTCACTCAGTGATTGTTTTTAATGCACAATTATACTAATTCTTTATTTTGTTGGTTCATAGGTGACCTTTATTCATCTGACCCTTTAGATGTCTGCTCCTGAAAGAAATATCTTCACAATTTTACGTCATATTGTTAGATGGATTTAATTTAAGCTTGCTCAATAATATCCCTATATTTTTAGGGATGATGCCTAATCTTTCTAACCCTCATTTATTTCTCTGTACAATGGGCATCATAGTGGCATAATTACAGGTTTTTTTTGAAACACCTACTAAAATAAATATTCAAAAATGTTTATTAGAAATAAAGAACAAGCTGCATTAATGCAAGATTTCTGAAAGTATAGCTCAGTTCTAGGTACCATATCAAGTACTGTAAATCCAGTCTTCGTCCTCCACCTCTTATCTTCCCTCACATTAACTCCTCCCAAAATATAATGAATAATTTCCTCTTTGAAGAGGGCATATTTTTTCAGATTAAATAATTAGAATTATCCACCTTTCACTTCATGTTTTGACCTCTAAGCATGTGCTTGTAAGCAAAGTTTAAAGCAGGTGTTCTGTCTCAAGGCTGGAATAGCATATCTTTGAATTATGGAATCACTACATTGTTTATTGCTAAAAGTCATATGGCAAAAACAAAAACTTTAGAATTTTTGCAAGAATATACATGTGGGTTGCTATGGTGAGGTAATTTTAGGAGTTGAAATATCATGAAGATAGTTATGGATCATACATTATGAGTTTTTTATTTTGTACATTTTAGTCATCTTTTTGGGGGCCATAATGGATGCATGTTTTATAAAATCTTTTATTTTTTTGTGACTTGAAGTATTTCTATGATGAGAAACAATGGGTTGAAATTCAATAGTCTCATGTCTGTTAATGATTATTTTTGTTCTCAGATTTTCTGATATGATAAAATTAGGTTTTAGTTGTCACAAAATGGATTCCATCTTTTTCGTCTCCTGAATGAAATTGTTAAATTATTTCAAGCTGTTCAGTAATTAAAAATAATTTGTTTGCCAATTTGGACACAGTTGATTCAGCCCAGAGCCTTCTTAAAATCAAATAATGTAAACTAGTTTTTTAGCCAAAGGAATAAAAGAATCAGATTAAACTACTAAAATATTCAGATAGTCTAATTGTGCTTCTGGAAGCTAGCTCAAAGAGTTAAGCAAGACAATATCAGATTCTTTTAAAGATAACAATAAGTATTTGACATATGAATATGTACATAAAAACATTTTACGTTACCGTGCCAGAGAACAGCTTCCAAAGAAAAGTCTCACCCTTGACCTGCACCTGAGAGGCTTCTTCTAAGTCTTTAGAACATTCTGCTTCATCAGTGTGTTTTTACCTGAAGTCTTAGGCCACAGGACTTTATTTTGACAGTGTTGTTTGTGATCGAGCCTTGGCCCAGGTGGTATCAGCTTGACCTGTGGAGGGGCTGGAGACTGAGTTAACTAAAGTCAGCCATGTAAGCAGTCAGCCATGCTGATGTGACTGACACCCTGGACACCAAGACTTGAGTAATCTTCCCTGATCAAGAATACTTTACGAACATTGCCACACATCACTGATGGCAGAAATAAGTGCTGTCTGCATGATTCCACTGGGGAGAAGACAACTGTAAATCTGTGTTATTATCTTCTGGACTTTACCCTACATAAATTTTCCTTTTGCTGATTTTGGTCTGTGTCTTTTGCTATAATAAACTGTAGCCATAAAGATGATGGTTTTTCTGAGTTCAGTGCATCCTTCCAGAGAATTATCTAACTTGAAAGCAGATTTGGGGATCTACCAACTGCATTTTTGTACATGCAATCTTGAGTGGTCCAGTGATTGAGAATCAGCTTCCACTGCAGGGGGTACGGGGGATATAGGTGCGATCCCTGAGATTCTACATGCTGTGGGGCAGCTATGGAGCCCAGCACCACAACAAGAAAGAAATCTTTGTGCTGCAATGAAAGAGCCCACACACTATAGCAAAAGAATGCCACATACAAATGCCACCTGTTACAGCCAAGTAAATAATTAAAAAAAAAAAATGCATTCTCCAGTAGCTAATGGTCACCCTTATTTTTATACAAAAACTGCTTTAATTTTCTGCATAGAACATTTTAGGTCTATTTATGTATTTATTTTGTTACTTATATCAAATATCAAGAGACTATCCAGAGGGAGTGCTCTGTGATGTCCTGGATGGGTGGGATGGGGATGGGTGGGAGGACAGTCTAAGAGAAAGGGTAGATATATACACATGTAACAGACTCACTTCACTGTACTGCATAGAACTTTTAACTCTTTTAGACAAAGACCTTTTCTGAGGGTATACAACTATATCTCTAGCAGTTTAAAGCAATACATGATACAAGAAGGCATTCAATAAGTACTTTTTAATTGAGTGAATTGATGGCTATCTACCTCGATCCTATTACTTCTTTACTGTGTTAAGAAAGTAAAACTGTTTTCAAGTGATGTCTACCAGTAATCATCTCTTTTCCCACCCTTATAAATGCCCCATGTCAGCCACCACCCCTTTGATTCCATTCCCTTTAGAGCAAAATTCCTCAGAAGAGTTGTCCAGTCTTACAATCTCAATTTCTTTCCTTAAATTTTTCCTAAATTCAATCCCATTTTGTCTCTACAGAGATCCTGGCTATCCAATGATCTTCACATTACTAAATAAAATAGTCAAGTTCCAGATGTCTTACTAGTTGACCATCACTGGTTTTTGTCAGAATTAATCATCCCCTCTTTTTTGAAAGATAATCTTTTTGTTTGTCTTTCAGGAAAAGGTGGATCCTGGTTTTCCACCTACTTTTTGGCTGATATGTTTCATAATCTTTTGTTGATTCTTTCTCTAGTTCTCATCCTCTAAATATTGGAATACATCAGGATTTGTTCCTGGAGTTCTTGCTTTTTCTACTTACATTTATATCCATAGAAATCTCACACATTCTCTTGTATGTATATGCATAATTGAATTACTTTGCTGTATAGCAAAAATAAATATGATATTGTAACTCAACTATACTCCAATTTAAAAATAAATAAGAAACAAGTTTGCCTATTTCAGCCAAGGGTTTTTTTTTTTTTTTTTTGCTGCCATATTCATTTTCTTTTTAAATATTCCATTTTCCCTGTGTAACAGGAAAATTGTTTTCCAATAAGGCAAATGGATTATAATTTGCTCCCTGAAAATAAATGACATGTTATAACAAAAGGAAATTCACACATTCTCAATAATCCTAAGTATCATACCTATGCTGATTATTTTAAAATTTTATTTCCATGTCACATATCTACTTTAAACTCTGGATTCATTTATTAAACCACTTAATGTCTTCAACTGGGTATTCAATAGACAAGCCAAACTTATAAGCCTAATTTTAAACATCCAAATATTCATTGCCAAACTCCTGATATCTCTCCCCTATTTGTTCATCCAAAATTTTTCTCCGTCTCAATGAATGGTAACTATACACTTACAGTTTCTTGGTCAAAACCCATGGGCCCCTCCTTAATTTTTCTCTTCATTCTTTCTCCCCGATCATTAGGAAATTCATGCTTTCTACCTTCAAAGGTCTACTANTAAACATCCAAATATTCATTGCCAAACTCCTGATATCTCCCCCATATTTGTTCATCCAAAATTTTTCTCCGTCTCAATGAATGGTAACTATACACTTACAGTTTCTTGGTCAAAACCCATGGGCCCCTCCTTAATTTTTCTCTTCATTCTTTCTCCCCGATCATTAGGAAATTCATGCTTTCTACCTTCAAAGGTCTACTATTTCTCTCCACCTTACTATCCTTATGTCACCATTGTAGGCCTAATCATCTAAGCCAATATCATCTCTTACCCAGATCAGTATGACTATTAGCCCTTAATTGTTCTTCCTGCTACCTCTCTGACTCCTCTACATTTTACTCACAGCAATTAAATGATTAAATAAATGATAGCATAGCAGTTTAGTGATATTGTTGCAGTGTAAGTTAAATGGGTCATTTCTATTTTCAGGACTCTCAAATGGCTTTATTAAAGGGAAGATATTTCAAATAGCCTTTAAAACTGCATGCGCCTTCTCTTCACTCATTATGTCATCACTCCCTGATGTTGTCTTCTACTTTTTGCTTCTCTTTTCCATAGGCCAGTCACCCAGTTCTCATTGGCTGTTCTTTACACACTCCAATACTTTGGCCACCTGATGTGAAGAGCCGACTCATTGGAAAAGACCCTGATGCTGGGGAAGATCGAGTACAAGAGGAGAACAGGGTGACAGAGGATAAGTTGGTTAGATAACATCACTGACTCAATGGTCATGAATTTGAGCAAACTCTAGGAGGTAGTGAAGGACAGGGAAGCCTGGTGTACTGCGGTCCATGGGGTCACAAAGAATCTGACATGACTTGCAGATTGAACCATAACAATACAGTCCAGGGATACTTCTTTCCCCGGATCTTTACACTCACTGTTTCCTCTGCTTGTAAGGATGCTCTTCAAGTTATCTGCCTGGCTGATCCTTTCACCTCTGTTAGTCTTTCATCAGACGTCACCTTCTTAATGAAAATCTTCCTTGTCACTCCAAATGAACGAGCAACCCCCCCACACTTCCATCAGTATTTCAGAATTTTCAGCCATTCTACTGTGATTTTTTTTCTTTTCTCTGTCATTTCTCTAAGACATGGTGGGTCAACAGTTATTCATCATTTTTGTATATTACTTATTTCTCCACTAGAGTATAAGTTCCATGATGATAGGATCTATATTTTTAGTATGCAAAATAAAGCCTGCCACATAAAGGTCATTCAGTTCAATTATTGCTGATTAATCTTTCTATAAAAGAGACTTTTTTAAAAAACCAGTAAACGAACTAAATAGATATTGAATAAAAGGCACCATAAAAACGTGCAACAATCACCTACTGCTTAGCACAGGGAACTCTGCTCAATATTCTGTAATAACATAACTGGGAAAAGAATTTGAAAAAAGAATAGACACATGTATAATTATATCTATATCTATCTATATATATCCACCTGCAATGCAGGAGACCCTGGGTTCAATCCCTGTGTTGGGAAAATCTCCTGGAGAAGGGGATGGCTACCCAGTCCAGTATTCTTGCCTGGGAGATCTCATGGACAGAGGAGCCTGGTGGGTTACAATACATGAGGTCACAAAGAGTCAGACATGACAANCTAAAGGAAATCAGTCCTGAATAGTCATTGGAAGGACTGATGTTGAGGCTGAAACTCCAATACTTTGGCCACTTGATGTAAAAGGCTGATTCATTTGAAAAGACCCTGATGCTGGGAAAGATTGAAGGCAGGAGGAAAACGGGATGACAGAGGATGAGATAGTTGTATGACATCACCGACTCAATGGAAATGAGTTTGAATAAACTGTGGGAGTTGATGATAGGCAGAGAGGCCTCACGTGCTGCAGTTCATGGGATCACAAAAAGTCAGACACGATTGAGCGACTGAACTGAACTGATTTTATAAAAAATTATCTCCATTAATTAACAAGGTGGCTAAAATATGCACATTTTTTAGTTAAAATTTTTAGAACTACTTGCATAGCAACATTTTATTGACTTACTCCAACAATCAGTATACTTTGTTTCACTCAAAATCATTTATAGACATTTCCACTTACTACTTTTAGGAACTATGTTTCTTTCACAGAAAGAAATATTAAAGTTATTATTTTTGATATGAGTATTAGAATCAGTATTACTGCTGATTACAATCATTTTAATGTCATCTTTTTTAGGATATCTTTGAATACTAGCCTGATAATAACCACTTTATAAAATGTTATCTCCTATAAAACGTTCCACGTCTGTTTTATGAGTTACTACCTATTGCTGTGAATTTGGTTTTTAAAGAAATATGTGCTTCTGATTTATTTACTTACTTCCAATATACTACTTTTACAACTTAATTTTCTCTCCATTCCCCAGAAGTAATAAAATAGGGATGGCAGTAAATGTATATTTTCTAAAAGGTCAGACTGTTCTTGGAATTATTAAAATAGTATCGTTATTATAACAATACAATAAGTCGAAAAATACTTGAGTTTCTTGAGACGTTTTAGAAATGTTTCTCCTACCNCTTCTGATTTATTTACTTACTTCCAATATACTACTTTTACAACTTAATTTTCTCTCCATTCCCCAGAAGTAGTTTTTGATATGACTAATAAAATAGGGATGGCAGTAAATGTATATTTTCTAAAGGGTCAGACTGTTCTTGGAATTATTAAAATAGTATCTTTATTATAACAATACAATAAGTCGAAAAATACTTGAGTTTCTTAAGACGTTTTAGAAATGTTTCTCTTACCAACTATCACCTTTTTTAAAAAAATAAATCATAGTTAATTTCCACTTATGAGATGGTTTTTATTGGCAAACATGAGCGGGAGTTCGGAACTCAGGTCTAACCTACTCAAATCAGAGGGAGCATTAGCGCAAATATTCTTAAGTAAGCATTCATTGTCTAATCAAACGAAACTGGCTTACTCAATGTTCAGGAGCATGTCTTTTCAAATCCTGGCTCAGGCTCTTGACTAATGTGGGCTGCTCACTCTGATCCCATTGGGACTGCAGAAATCTCCTATTTCCTTTCATTTTCGGGTATGCAGCTGCATTTCTAAGCCATGACTACATTGCTAAATGAATCATTGATTTGGAAAATCTGAAGTGACCTTCAACTTGTTCTCAAACTCCTCCTCAAGAGAAGAGAGACAGAATCAGCAAAATATTGAAAAGGGATAGTTTTTCTTAAATGTGTTTTTGGCAAGTAGAAGGTCGGAGACCACTCTGTGTGTGTGTGTGTGTGTGTGTGTGTGTGTGTGTGTGTATAAAGTGTATGTGTTAGGGGAGATTATATTCTATATTCAGAAATAAGGGTCTTTAAAATAATTTGTTTGGGATATAGCTTCAAAAGGCAAAGGCTTTTCTTATAGTACAAAGGCAAATGCTGCTTTTGGCTTCTCAGCTGCCCAGTTAAACTATATGCCACTCAGATAGCCTGAAATTCTTCACTGAAGTTGCTGGGACTAGTTCTGGGTACTTACCAGATGGTTTTCCAGACAACCAGTACTGTGAAAAGTTGTATGATTAGAAATTCTACTTCATTGTCTCTTTAACTTCACCCTCATTTTCAGTTATGTTTATAGAGGAGGTTTTGTCAACAGTTCTAGATATACACCCAGCCTTGGAGAGAAGTAAGGCATGCCTTCTGCATTGACTCATTCCTCTTCATGATGGGTGACCTAGTTAGGCATATCAATATTCAATGAGACATATAGATTACCCTGATGAAGCTGCTCAATGAAGTTCATGTAAGGTCAATGGAAGACACAGATACGACATCCACTGAGTCACTAATTGGCTTCCTACCAGAAGTGCCCTCTCATCAAGACAGTCCGGTTAACCTCACTCTACTTTCCCTTGAGTCCCTTTTCTGCTTTGGTGCTGAATGTTGCCAAAGCTTCTCTACCTAGAGCAGGTTTTGGAAAAGAAATTGATAGGAACATCAACCCTTAGGCATAAATGACTGACAAGTCTCAACTCTTAAAACTGAAAAAAAAAGTCTGTAGTTTACTATGCTTGAAGGTTTCTACTACATCACTGGAGCCATAATTTAAGTTTTCTATGAGTTTACCTATGATGAGTGAATAAGCTACCAAGACAACCTCATAGGTTCTTTCTCACTCTGACAATACACAGACCTTTTATGGATTTCCTAAGAAGTGTGGTTTATTTATTATTAACTCTGCTTTAGAGCTATGGAAGCAGGGGCTCAGAAAGGTCTAGTAGTAGAGCAGAGGGCAACTTTCTAACTTGTGGATTTAGTCACATTCCTGCTCCAGAAGCTTCCTAGTTATCCTTATCTGCTGTGAGGCTTGCATCAGGTTCTTTTCATAAACTTCCAAAGCCAAATCATAGTGACAAACTTTTCTCCTGCCTCTGACATCTTTTAACCATTTTCATATGATGAGTCATTTTTTTGCTCTCTCTCATCTCATTCTTAATGTTCAGGTGGGAGAACGTGATGGCTGTAAAAGGCAAGCAATCAATATCTCGTGTTAGATAAAGCTCTGTAAGCCAATCTGCAAGCCTGAGCAAGGCTCCTTGTGTCCTTAACTGTAACCTTGGCACATGAAGAGCAACTTCCATTCCATTTTACCAACGTTTCGGTCAAAGATCAATTGCCATTGTAATTATATCATATATCACGGGACGGGGAATCACTGAGAGGGCAGGCCCTCTAAACTAATACATATCATTAGCATTTAAAGAACATGAAAAACAAATTGAACATTAGTCCTCATGTAACTCTTTTTTCTAGAGCAAATAATTTTCCAAATTAAAGTGAATACATTAATGAAATTGCCACATTCCTGAGAATAAACTAGGTTGGTAATGTCATCAAGCCCTGAGCACGGTTTAGCTCATTGTACTTTTCTGTCTGATCATTATAACATCTAATCAAGAGGAGCTTAAATACTTCAGTGAGCTCTCAAAATAAATTTGATCTGAGCAGCTCAGGTCTCATAGATTCCTGGGGTTACTGGCTAGGTGAAACATGTTTTTGTTTTAATCCCTGTCTCAGCTCAAAGAGGATTAATGCCCATAATTCTCCTATCCCCATTTAATTGAGAAATGAAGTTTGAAGAGGCCCCTCTGGAACACTCCACTTTGAAGTATGACCTATCTACTGTCTATACAATAAATCTTCCTCTGCTCACACACACACATTTATTTTCCTGACCCACAGAAGAAAGGAGGAAAGGTATGTACATGTGCCTATGTGTGTGTATTTGCATGTCTCTATTCCAAAACACACATCTTTGTGGTTTTCCATTTCCCATCATAGAATTACCTTAATGCAGGCTTTCTCTTGGAAGTTCAAACTGTGTCTCAGACAGCCGTGACCTCCTCTTTCTCTGACATTCTAATGGCCCCTTTGTGACAAATAGCCCTTTTATTAAAAGCAACACAATTCTTGCATTTCTGTTATAATATTAAGACTTTTATTTTTGGCTCTTCCACATCATTAGAGGGAAAATTTCCCGAGGAAAGTACCAGGCAAGATACTACACCCTGGAATGACTTCCTCAGCTGGACAGGCACTAACTAGCAGGAAAGGGCCAAAATTCTGAAATACAGACCCTTTCTCATGTCCTCTAATTGACCCAGTGCTAGGATCTAATTTGAAAAGGGCACAGAGATACACAGGAAGACTTCATGCTAATCTCACTTTTTCCATGAAAGTTGAGATGCGAATTTAATGAGGTAATATCTGTGAAGTGCTTAGCATAGGGTTGGGTACACAGTAAGTCCCCAGCCAAGTGGTGGTTGCTGTGATTTATAAAGAAATTTGACATACTGCACCCAAGCCATAAAGTAGCAGAAGGACTATAGCTGAAACTCAAATATCTTTCTAACCTAATTGCAAAAGTGACAGCCGTAACCTATTGGTCATATAGACAAACTCTAACTCAGTGAGGACAGCACCACATAAGGTAATGGATACTTGAATCCAAGGACCATAGGAGGCTGTCTGGCTACCACAGCTACCTAAGATATGCTGAAGCCTTTACCAAACTACTCTCTTTTACATCTTAACCTTCAAGAGCCAGATTTGTGTGTTATTGCTGTGAATGAGATTTCAATAGATGATATACCCAGAAATAACAAAATTTAAAGATTGACTATCTGTTATCATTTTACAGAAGATTTTATGTGAAGTCTTGCTTGAATTTCAAAATGACCTATTAAAGTAGGTAACAGAGTAGATACTACTATAACAGTTTTATAGATAAGGAAACTGAATATCAGACAGACTTAATGACTGACGCAAGATCTCAATGAGATATCCTTCTTGCATTCTCATGGCAATTCTGCCAGATTAGGCTGTCTCGTTTGTTTGGTAAATGCTTTCCTGCTTGTGTGGTGGGGAGAGAGTTTGCAGGAAATCACAAGTGTGTGATTTTTGTCTTAAAGTTATTTTCCCTACTTTCTAAACGTCACTAGATTCCAGCAACTGACACATCTGCTTCTTTTTCTGTCCAGTCGCTTGTGCCACACACACACACACACACACACACACACACACACACACACACATATTTATAGACACACATGCACATACATTCATCTTTCTGGTCTCTGTTATTAAGAGCAGACTAAATTTCTTTCAGAAAATACTAGTGGCCATTGTGTCACAGAGAAATTGTTCTTCCATGCAAGTTAATATATATATATATATATATATATATATATAAACTTTGTAGCTTTCCTCTCTTTATTCTAAAATAATTTATGAAAGGTTGTATGTATGTTCAAGCTTCAGGCAGAATTTTTCCTGTTTGGGAGAACTTTTTAAACTACTTCTATTTGAATTGGTAACCATTTGTATGAGAGGAAAATGAATGCTAATGGAAAAGCCCAGAGTGGATTTGGAAAATCATTATAACCACTCTGTCATAGGTTTGGACCTTTGACAAAACACCTATTCAAGGATGGAAAATCCACTATTTCTCTTCTGCATTTCTTTTTCTGAATAGAGCTAGATTGAATAACCAGGGTTGATAAAGGATTCAGAGCAATTGCCTTACTAAGTAATAGTGAGCCATTTTCTCACCAATGAGACAGAAACTGTTCTTCATCTGAATATATAACTATACTGCCTACCAGGTACTGGAGGGACTTGGGGAGCAGATGGGTAAAAAAATGAGTGAAGGAAATCCCCTATAATGTTCACTACTCCTACAACACGCTCTATCCAAGTATCAGTTAGGACACCCCTCTACTAAGTTTTACATATTTTCAGATTTATTTGCACCTCTAGATTTTTTCTTACCTTTGTATACCCTTTGTGTTTCCAAAATATGTCAACCATGTGTGGGTGCTAAGTCATTTCTGTCCTATCCAACTCTTTGTAACGCTATGGACTTTATGTAGCCTACCAGGCTCCTCTGTCCATGGGATTCTCTAGGTAAGCATACTGGAGTGGGTAGCCATGCCCTCCTCCAGGAGATAGTCCCCACCCAGAGGCTGAACCCTCGTCTCCTGTGGTTTCTGCTTTGCAGGCAGATTCTTTACTGCTAAACCACCAGGGAAACCCCATATGTCTACCTTCTTTATGCATATTTAGATCCACTGACCATCCTTGAAGCTTCCTAAATGAGTAAACATCCCTGCTAGTGTTGTGATTTTCGAAGTGCTTTTACAAAAGCTAACTCAGTGATCCTCACATCGAAGCAAATATTACCTTATGTTTTAATGGATAAGAAAAATAAGAGTGGTTTGACTATCATACAAGGCCATAGATTCGAAAAGAAACAACAACTACCATTGATCCCTCCTTTAGTGAAATTTAAAGCTTCACCTAATTTACAGTCTGCCTAGGATTCCCTTCTTCTGAGTGCTTGCAGCTCCTAGAGTCTGTCACATTTTAAAGTAGCCTTTAGGGACCAACTGCCTGGTGGTTTCGATATGTGTATAACTCACTGATGACCTAGAACTAGATCTATCTTGCACATTCTGCAGGAAACATTCCTGATGCTAGCCTTCTTCCTACATGCATCCAAAGAGGGCAGAATGGGAACACTGGAGCCAACAGGGAGGAGTAAGTGAGACATTTTGTGTGCTTTTTCCTACTCCCAGCAATTCTTGAAGTAGGTGACATAGTCAATTGAGATCAGAATGTACTTCATTTGTTCGTTCATTTACATAATTTCAGTGCATGCCTATTATGTGATACTCTTTCTTCGTCCTGGAAATACAAGTTAAAGGTGGAAAATTTTAATTTCCAGGAGCTTAAAATTGAGTGGGGATACTTTGACCCACTTTTTAAAATGAAAACAAACGTAAGCACTGATGTGAAGAGCTTGCTCATTTCTTCATCTGTATCAGAAGTAAGCACATGTCTCCAAGAATAGATCCCTCCTCTTCTATAGGACTCTCTAAACTTAAGGATCAAAGTTTAATGACTAAATTATGCTTACCTTAAACTGAGCATTATATATCAGGTCTTGCATTTGCAGTCGGGGGATGGTAAATGCTAAACATTTTTTGTTTCCTTTTCTCTTCTACACTCTAACCTGAATGGAAAATGCAATATGAGGGTGATCAAGGCAGTTGATCACCAGACAGTCTGTCTTGGGTGAAGATGATAGAAAATCATGCATTCTCCTTATATCTAGATGACACGAAATACTTTTGACTGGCTTAGCTTTTTTTACAATAGCTTTCGGCCTAGTCAACCATAGCACAGGTGGAAGGAAATGTACCCTCTATGGATCTGTTCAACGGCCAGGAAATACATTTTGAATACTATATTGCCTTTTAAAATGCATGATAATATGATCAAAATTTCTACTTCCAATCTCAGAGCTTTGTATCCCATCACTTATTAGACTTGAACTCTGTACTATCTCTGGCGCATTTTTCAATAGCTGAAGAGTCATCAAACAATAGCTATGCATAAAGTATTCTGGGGAATTCAGTGGTGAGCCTCCAACAGGGGAAATAATAAGAAAACAATAGCAATCATGCAAAGCTCAATAAAGACAGTCTTCAAAGGAAATAATATGAATGTGGATAGGACACTAGGTAATTGAGAGGTCAATTACCAGTTTTGGGGAGCTTCATCTCAGAGGATGCTTCAATTGAACCAAATCTCAAAGAATGTATAGAACTGGCCCTACAGACATTGGACATGGCAAGTATAACAGTCTTACAGAACAGCCCAAGCAGGTAGGAATTCTAACCATGATTTGCTACAATTGTGCATTGTTTGGAACAATATTAATGATGATTCGCTGTTCTATGTGTTTAGTATATTTATTAGATTCCATGTTTGTTCCTAAATGCATTTTTTTTCATACAAGAACCTTCTACACTATATAAGTCATTTGAAAATAGTTTATATCTGTCACAAAAGTACATTCTACACTCAAATTTCAGAGTTAAAATTGAAGCCAACTTCTTTTACCATGGCATAATACAATGTTGCTTTATTGGCAAATTTTTATTTTCCCTGAAAGCTCATCACTTCACAGTGACATTTCAAAATTGCCTTCATAAAATTAGGATGATTCTGGAAAGCTTGAAAACACAGTAGTTATTCCCATGATGTATGATCTTCCTGGACCTCTACCGCATAAACTCCTAACTTCCTTTCAAATAATATAGAAAGGCTGATTTTTCCTTTTTTGTACACAACATTCACTTTTTTTCTCTCTCTCTGGGCTATTCTTTATTATTTAACTTGGTTACTGTATTATTTAAAAGAAAAAAGGAGTTTGCAATATTGCCTGTATGGGAGATGTTATATAGAGTAAAGCAATATTGATTGCATTGTAGCTATTAACTACCATTCTGAAAACAAAGAAGGAGTTTGAAACAATGGATCAGGGAAATAATCATCTTCACTCTCCTATAGGATAAAAAGGAAAAAAAAAATAGAAAATCATGTCTCAAGTAATTCAAAAGTTTAGAATTCTCCTTCAAGGCCCATAAAGGCAGCTTGAAAGTTTAAGGTAATAGGTGAACTTACAGGAATGGAAATAGCCTTCAATGAACAAAAAATTTACCATATTTTTAGAGTGTACATAGAGAATGACCAAGCTTTTGTCATTTGGCTCCAGTCTACATTTTCAACATTGACTATAAGTCCTTCACACAATTACACGCTCTAATTAGACTTCCACATAGAATTTTCAATATATATTATTTTGGCTCTTGCTGATGACATCTTCCTTCCTAAAAAGGTCAGACTTCATAAAACTATGAATTTCACAAATACTTCCATTTTTATCTTCCTCTGTCAATCTATCTGGATCTCTCTGTTCTAGTTATGAACAGGAGAATTTAATAGAATACTACCAGTGAGGGTTAACCAAGCAAATGGAGTTAACCTAATTCCATAGATTAGGTTTCACAAAGGGAAACATTCTTAAACGAGCCCATAAGAAGACATGGGGAGCCTAAAGACCACAGTGGATAAAATGCAGTTAGTAAAGGAAGAAACAGAAGAACACTTTTTTTTTTTTTTTTATCAAACTGAGAGAGAAAAGAGGCAGATGTCAAAAGCTCAGTATGAAGTCAAGGCATAGGGACAGTAGAATCCAGAGTAGAGAACAAAGGTCAAGAGATTAAGTGGGAGGTTATTTCTGGAAAAAAAATCAAGAAGAGGTGCAATTTATCACTGACATTTAATTGGCCTTCATGGTGAGAAGCACGGAAGTACCACCAGTATTTAAAAAGCTATAGACAGGGAAGGCAGAATTAATCAATTGGGTTTCCAACTGGACTCATCTCTGTTAGGTGTTGTGGCAATAAAAGAGATATGCTTCTTTAAAGGAAGTTAGAAGACCAATGTAGTACATAAATCAATTAGAAAATACTGTTTCAGAGTATAGATTATTGGTTTCTATAGTTCCTCCAAAACACCTCGCTTATATTGATTGATCAGTAAATACTTGTTAAGTGCACATAAAAGCTATTTGTGTTTTTCAGATTCTATGTACTATAAAATTGGAGGATAAATTTAATGAGGGATAGATAATTAGGAAGGTCTAAAAGGAGGTGGAGCTTAATCTGTGCTTTTGAAATTAAATACAGAAGCAAATGAAAAAAAAATACCATGTTTGCAAAGAATGAAAAGAAACAAGTAAGATAATTTCTCTATTAATTAGATCATTGCTCAAGGGTTCAACAAAAATTCCAGAGTCAGAACCCCAGTTGCTTAACTCATTCATAATTATTTATTCCAGAAAAGTACCTGATCTTTCTCTAATTAATACCATAACAAAACACATATTTTGTTTTCAATCAGTAATATCACATAAATTATCCTGAGTTGTCCCAGTACATATATTCGTATGTATGAGGAAAGTCTTATTCATGTGAAGTCTTGTCAGACCTGCAGAACAGGTTGAGCAAGCTCTTCTTTGGACTTTAAGCTTATCACCCTGCATTAAATAGTAAGGGCTGTAGTCTTAAACTCTATGGTTTCTAAATCTGAAGCAAAATCTAACCCTATTGTATCATTGTTTTCATTTAAATGACATCAATCTGAAGATATGGGTGCATTATGGTCAAAATGAATATATGATTTCTATACAAATTAAGGTTTTTGCTAATTTGCAGTGATGCAATTGAAACAATAAACTCAATGATAATGATAAAGTAGCTAATTGAGTTGATGATCATTTAATTTTACTTTTGATAATGTGTATGTTTTTATTTAGACTAACACAATACAAATTATAAACAGCTAGTTTNAGCATGTATATCTATTATATTACTACTGAAAAGGTTTTCTCTATTAACTTGGATGTGATTTTTCTTATCTATTGATATATGCATTCATAAATTTAAGAAATATTTGGCAGGCTTCATCAAAAAACCTGGAGATATAGAGATAAAATATGGTGCCTCTCACCAAGGAGTTTGTTTGAAAAGACATTTGTAGATGAACAATTAGATAAGATTAACCAAGTTAAATAGAATTTTGATATAGTATTATTGGGACCAATAGGAAATGTGGAGAAGTGATACTTAGAAGAGTTAGAGGATTCAGCCATCCTTCATGTTTACTGACAATATGGGGGATTGTGGAGTACTCACATATATATTTACTCATTAAAATATGTAGAGTTCCTATGTGCTAGAAATTGCTCAGACCTCAGGGATACATTAAAAAATCAGAAAAANAGGAAATGTGGAGAAGTGATACTTAGAAGAGTTAGAGGATTCAGCCATCCTTCATGTTTACTGACAATATGGGGGATTGTGGAGTACTCACATATATATTTACTCATTAAAATATGTAGAGTTCCTATGTGCTAGAAATTGCTCAGACCTCAGGGATACATTAAAAAATCAGAAAAAAAGTCCCTGCCTTCAAGGATCTTTTATTTAGAAAGAGAGACAGACAAATCACTATATAAGTAAAGCATACATGATATTGTGCCATGTTGCTGTGCTAAGTCACTCAGTCCTGTCTGAGTGTAGCCAGACATGGACTGTAGCCCGCCAGGCTCTTCTGTCCATGAGATTGTCCAGGCAAGAATGTTAGAGTGGGTTGCCATTGACCTGGGTTCAATCCCTGGGTTGGGAAGATCCCCTGGAGAAAAAAATGGCAACCCACTCCAGCAATCTTGCCTGAACAATCCCATGGACAGAGGAGCCTGGTGGGCTCCAGTCCACGGAGTCGCAAAGAGTCGGACACGGCTGAACGACTTCACACACACACACGCTCCCGCAGTGCAGGCAGATTCTTTACTAACTGAGCCACCAGGGAAGCCCATAAATGATATTATATGAGGTTTAGTGTCGAACAGGAAAATAAATCAAGGAAGAATAAAAAACAGTGTTCACTCTAAAATGAGTTGCCTCACTGCAACTCATAATCATAGTCTGGGGAAGAGGGATGGGGGAAGTCTTCCCCATAGAGTTGGGGAAGCCCAAGTCCTGGCTTCTTTTCATGACCGCTGATAACAGGAATTGGCATCATGAGATTTTCCAAGAAGAATTAACGGTGCTAAGGGGATACATTTTGTGGAGAAGGGAATGGTGGGCATTCTGCTAGAAGAACACAGGGTTCTGGAGTGTCCTCTCCGGTGCTGTTATTGTAGTGTGGAAGCCAAGAAAGAGAAATGTTTATTTGGAATACATTGGAGACTCTGAGTTTCCTCTTGACCATTGTCAATGGAGGCAAACAGAATGGGAGAGGCAACCTTATCTGTATGTTTCAAATTATATTCAGTAGTATGCTTGGATTTTCACTGACATTCCAGTGATGGACAACTCTGACGGACTCAACTGAGACCACATAAAATAATAGATTAAGGAGTAAATGGCTCTTCTCACTATTTTACTTAAAGTGAAAAAAAAATTGCCTTTCTACATGAAATTTTTGCTTTTGGGTTACAGCTGTTTTCTGTTTGTTCCTCACTTTAGCCATTCTACCAATTTGTCATGACTTTGCAAAGCTACCTTCTCCCTCACTCATATTGACCCTATCATTTCTTCTGTTTTCTTAAACTTTGTGGTATTATTATTTTTTGATATTTCAGAGAATAATTCTAATATGCCATTCTGAGAATTAGAGACCCTCATCATGCTAGTTATATAGCTTCAATTCTCTTTTTTGTTCATATCTGCCTGTATTTATCTGTTTTAGAGCCCTGTTTTGTTAATTATGTCATATCCTGGCTTTAATTTTATCCAAAATTTATTATACATATATACGATACTCTGAGAGACACAACATGGCAAAAATTGTGGGGATTTTTAATGCACAATTATACATTAATAATTTGGGGTAGTTATATATTAAATAAATGTATAAAGTACTGTTGAGCTAGAAGTTTTCTTAAATTATTTGACCTGGGACCCATCATCTCCAGTTTCCCATTACTTCTCACTAATAGTTTATGGCAACATCATTATGCAGAAAACATTAAAAAAAATATGACCTATAAGTGATTATATTTGTTCCCTAGGTAAAGCGTCTGCCTACAATGTGGGAGACCCGGGTTCGATCCCTGGGTTGGGAAGATCTCCTGGAGAAGGAAATGGCAACCCACTCCAGTATTCTTGCCTGGAGAATCCTGCGGTTGGAGGAGCATTGTAGGCTACAGTCCATGGAGTCGCAAAGAGTCGGACACGACTGAGCGACCTTCACAGGTTTACAGACACCTCATTATAGGTTATATGGTTTCTAGAGCTGAAAATTATGATAAACTTGGCAAAGAGGAGCTAACCATTCTATGCTAAACATTTTTTTCTAATTAAAAAAACTGCTGAAGCTTGGCAATAGGTACAATCAATATTTAATTATCTATTTGTGTCTTGATATGGTATATTTGGTTTTACCTAATAAGAGTCTCCTTGTACTTGGTTACCTTAATGAATATTTTTTATTCGGAAGGTAGGGTAATGATCCACCTAAATATAGTGGTTCTTGAACTGTAACATCAAAATCACCTAAAGGGCTTGTTAAAATATGGAATGCTGGGTTCCACTCCCAGAGTATCTGGAATGGAGTCCAATAAATTACATTTCCAACAGTCTCTTGTTGTTGATGGCATTCTCACATTGGTGCGGAGACCACATTTTGAGAATCACTATCTTAAAACAACAACATATGAAATCATTAGATATTGGTGAGATTCATAGAAATGTGTCAAGGAGTCATTGAGAACAAAACTAAATCAAGAATCATTTACTATAATTTTCATCTTCTTAGTCCTCCATTTCTCTGTCCTTTCCCTCTCAATATGTCAGAAGGATTTGACAATACTTTTTTTCAAAATAAGCAATTTTTATTAAAGNAGGAGTCATTGAGAACAAAACTAAATCAAGAATCATTTACTATAATTTTCATCTTCTTAGTCCTCCATTTCTCTGTCCTTTCCCTCTCAATATGTCAGAAGGATTTGACAATACTTTTTTTCAAAATAAGCAATTTTTATTAAAGTATACTTAATTTACAATGCTGTATTAGTTTCAGGTGTATAGCAAGGTAGTTCAATTATATAAGAGTATTTCAGACTGTTTTCTGTCTCAGGTTATTGCAAGTTACTGAATATAGTTCCCAGTGCTACACAATAGGTCCTTGTTCTTTATGTATTTTATATATAATAGTGTGTGTATGTCAATCCCAAATTTGTAATTTATCCCTCCCTCTCCCCACTTTTCCCTTTGATAACCATAATTTGTTTTCTATGTCTGTGAGTCTATTTCTATTTTGCAAGTAAGTTCATTTGTACGATTTTAAAGATCTACATATAAGTGATATCAAGTGATGTTTTGTCTTTCTCTGTCTGACTTAGTTCACTTTGTATGATAATCTCGACGTCTTTTTCCACCTAAAAATTTACCTTGGTAGTTATTCCGCTTAAAGTGAAAGTGATAGTTTCTCAGTCGTATCCAACTCATTGTGACCCCATGGGCTATACAATTCATGGAGTTCTCCAGGCCAGAATACTGGAGTGGGTAGCCTTTCCCTTCACCAGGGGATCTTCCCAACCCAGGGATTGAACCCAGGTCTCCTGCATTGCAGGCTGATTCTTTACCAGCTGAGCCACAAGGGAAGCCCAAATCATTCCATTATGAGTATCTAAATTTGTGTGTGTGTGTGTGTGTGTGTGTGTGTGTGTGTGTGTGTGTTTTCAGTCATGTCTAACTCTTTCAACTTCATGGACTGTAGCCCATGAAGCTCCTCTGCTCGTGGGATGTTCCAGGCAAGAATACTGGAGTCGGGTGCTATTTTCTTCTCCAGGATTTGATAATCTTATATCAAACACTGAAAGATTAACCCCCATGTCAGTGGGTGCCCAATATGCTACGGGAGAAGAGTGGAAAAATAACTCCAGAAAGAATGGACAGAGCCAAAGTGAAAACAACACCCAGTTCTGAATGTGACTGGCAATGGGAGTAAAGTACAATGCTGTAAAGAACAATATTGTATAGGAACCAGGAATGTTAGGTCCACGAATCAAGGAAAACTGGGAGTGGTCGAACAGGAGATGGCAAGAGTGAGCAATCACATTTAAGAATCAGTAAACTAAAATGGGCTGGAATGGGTGAATTTAACTCAGATGACCATTATGTCTACTACTGTGGGCAGGAATATGTTAGAAGAAATGGAGTAGCCATCACAGTCAACAAGNCCAGGAATGTTAGGTCCACGAATCAAGGAAAACTGGGAGTGGTCGAACAGGAGATGGCAAGAGTGAGCAATCACATTTAAGAATCAGTAAACTAAAATGGGCTGGAATGGGTGAATTTAACTCAGATGACCATTATGTCTACTACTGTGGGCAGGAATATGTTAGAAGAAATGGAGTAGCCATCACAGTCAACAAGAGTGTGAAATGCACTTGGTAGCAATTTCAAAAATGACAAAATGATCTCTGTTCATTTCCAAGGCAAACCATTCAATATCACAATAATCCAAGTCTCTGCCCCAGCCAGTACTGCTGAAGAAGCTGATATTTAATGGTTCTACGAAGACTTACAAGATCTTCTAGAACTAACACCCCAAAGAGTTGTCCTTTTCATTACAGGGGACTGGAATGCAATGGTAGGAAGTCAGGAGGTACCTAGAATAACAAGCAAATTTGGCCTTGGAGTACAGAATGAAGCAAGGCAAAGGCTAATAAAGTTTTGCCAAGAGAACACACCAGTCATAGCACCCTCTTCCAACAACACAAGAGAAGACTCTACATATAACTTCACCAAATGGTTAATACCGAAATTAGACTGATTATATTCTTTGCAGCCAAAGATGAAGAAGCTCTATAGAGTTAGCAAAAACAAGACCAGGAGCTGACTGTGTCTCAGATCATTAGCTCCTTATTGCAAATACCAGACTTAAATTGAAATAAGTAAGGGAAACCACTAAACCCTTTAGGTATGACCTAAATCAAATCCCTTATGATTACACAGTGGAAGTGACAAATAGATTCAAAGGATTAGATCTGATAGACAGATTGCCTGAAGAGTTATGGAAGATGGCTGGTGGTATTGTACAAGAGGCAGGGATCAAGACCATACCCAAGGAAAAGAAATGTAAAAAAGGCAAAATGGTTATCTGTGCAGGCCTTACAAATAGCTGAGAAAAGAAGAGAAGGAAAAGGCAAGGGAGAAAAGGAACAATATACCCATTTGAATGCAGAGTTCCAAAGAATAGCAAGAAGAGATAAGAAAGCCTTCCTCAGTAATCAGGGCAAAGAAACAGAGGAAAACAGTAGAATGGGAAAGACTAGAGAGCTCTTCAAGAAAATTAGAGATACCAA